>JBBYHK010489692.1:3981-16171 GCA_038382065.1 Adansonia grandidieri | reverse complement strand
GCCAAAATTAAAATGCATTAGCTCGCCTTCTTTTTTTATTTTTATTTTTTTTCAATTCTATGTATTTTTCCATCGTTACATTTTGTCTCCTTTGATATGAAAGAAATAAAGAAATTATTTTAATTCGTAATTTTTAATGGTCTTCCATATTTTCTTCGATTGGCTATTGTTTTGGTACACGTTGATTGGCTTTTCAAATTTTATTAATAAAATTAATAAATACTAAAATCAATTATATTCACTTTAAGAGTGTATAAAAATAAATAATAAATTTTTCATTTTCATAAGCGCTAGATGAGTTACAACAACATATAATTTTGGTTTTCATATGTAACTTATCTAATCATTCATTCGTTCAATCATTTTGTGTATTCATTATATTTTCTAACTGCATCATTGAAATTTTAAATTTATTATATTTCATTGTAATATAAAATTTGAATTTTTAGTATTTAAGGCAAATCGAATTCATAAGGAGATAAATTGAATATTTAAAAAAATAAATATAATTAATTTCAACAAAAACATTATTTTTAAATAAATGAAAATTAATTTAGTCATAAAATTATTATTAAATTCAGACAAAGGCTAGTAATATAAGGATCAAAATTGAAATGATGCTATATTAAGAGAAAGAAATTTTAATTTATAATTCAATTAGATGTCCGTTACATTTATTCAAGTTGAAAGAAATTTTAAGTATTAGCGTTTGGTGATATAAGAATTTTAAAAATCAGATTGGGTGATCCATGGAAGTCTATGTTAATGATATGCTTGTAAATAGAACATCATATAGTTGATTTGAAATAAACTTTCAAAATCTTACGAAGGTACAATATGAAATTGAACCCAGCGAAGTGCATGTTTGGAGTAGCTGCAGGAAAATTTTTAGGCTTTATGGTATTATCTAGGGGAATCGAAGCAAACCTAGAAAAAATAAATGCCATATTGGAAATGACGCCCCCAAAATTGACAAAAGAAGTACAACGACTGACAAGGAATGTGCCGCGCTTAACCGCTTTGTTTCGAAGCTGGTTGATAGGTGCCTCCCTTTTTTCAAGCTACTAAGAGCGCCCACCCGCTATAATTGGACAGAGGAATGCCAAACAGCATTCGATGAATTAAAACTTTACTTATGCTAGCCACCAATGCTAGCTAGCCCTCAACCTGGCGCATGCTTGTCCGTGTATTTGGTAGCATCAGACGAAACAGTAGTGGCTTTCTTGGCAATAGAAGAAGAAGGAACCCAACGACCAATCTACTACATCAGGAGGGCTCTCTAAGTCGGTGAGATTAATTATACAAAGATCGAAAAGCTTGTCAATGCACTTGTTATAGCTACTAGAAGGCTATGACAATACTTCCAAGCACATCCTATCATGGTACTAACAGATTATCCTATTAAAGACTTGCTATAAACGGTCGATTCTGCCAGAGGATGATCCAGTAGAGCATAGAATTAAGCAGATTCGGATTAACCTACAGTCCCAGGAGGATAATCAAAACACATGCATTAGTAGACTTCATCGCTGAATGCTATTTTTTCACACTCTGCTGAACCCTCGAACACCATCGAATAGACATCATTACTGACAAATAAAGATGAAAAACTTGATACTCATACGAAAAGCGTAAACAAACCTTACACTGACGAATCGTCAGGGAAAGGAAAATTAAGAGCGGATGTACTCTTTGTTGATCCCAACAGCCATGAGTGTCACTATGCAATGCAGCAGAGTATGAAGCATTAATAGTAGGGATCAAGTTGGCTAAAAGCTTGAACTCTACCTGTGTAGAAGTTTATACTGACTACCAGTTAGTAACAAATCAGATTAATGGAGAGTATGAAATTAAAGATCAAACTTTAACCAAATACCACTAAATGGTCTCAAAGCTCATGAAAACCTTTGATTACATTACTTTCAAAAGAATACCCTATGAACAAAACAGTAAGGTCGATGCAATATCTAAATTGGCTAACAATCTAGAAATTGACCATAAAGGGCAGATTCTTCTTGAATCCTCGGATCGCTAGCCTACAATCGACATATTTTTTAAATAAACATGAATGATGGAAATAACTGGATGTAAGAACTAAAACTTTTCTCCAAAAAAAACATCATACCAGATGCCCCACTACAAAAGAAAAACCTTGTAAAACGAGCATCTAGGTATGTACTAATTGATTCGATTTTATATAAAAAGTCCTTCACTTACCCCTTACTCAGGTGCCTTACGTATTAAGAGAAATCCATGAAGGTGTTTACAGAAATCACTTAGATGGAAGGGCGTTACCAAAAAAAGCTCTTAGGCAAGGGTTTTTCTGGCTAATAATGACAAAAGACGCCACAAATTTAGTTTAGAGATGTAACAAGTGCCAATGCTTTGCCAAAATTCCAAGACAACCTGTAAAGGCACTCAAACAAAATTTCAGTCCTTGAACTTTCTGCGTATGGGGCATCTTGCCACAAGACTGCGTAAATTTTTTGTTGTTGCATGCAATTACTTTACAAAGTGGGTTGAAGCAGGGCCTGTGGCCATGATAACAACCCCAACCATGGAAAGCTTTATTTAGAAATTTATCGTATGTCAATTTAGAATTTTTAATGTTATCATAGCTGGTAATGGAAAAAAACTGTCTATTGATAAATTAGAAGATTTTTGCATAAGGTTTCACATTAACTTAGTGCACAGTTTAGTGGCACATCCACAATCAAATGGCCAAGTGGAGGCCATAAATAAAAACATACTTCAACCACTTAAAAAGAAACTAGATGATGCAAAAGGTGCATAGGCAGAAGAGACACTTGGAATATTATGGGCCATAAGAACCACTGAGTGTTAGGCAACCGGAGCCACACTATTCATCTTGTGTATGGTCATGAGGCTGTTATTCCAGCAGAGATCAGGGTTCGTAGTATTCGAACAACCTTTATCGATCCAACATTAAATGAATCACATCTCAGGGTAAACCTAGATCTACTTGAAGAAAGTAAAGAGGACGTCGTAGTATGCATGGCGATTAGGGCACACATTGTGTCAAGGTATTACAACAAAAGAGTGACACATAGATAATTTTAGGTTGGCAACCTAGTCCTAAGAAACTATAAGGTGAGTCGACCAGCAGGCGAATGGAAAAAGCTATCACCAAACTAGGAAGGACCATATCAAATTGCAAAAATGATAGGATTTGGAGGTTACAGATTAATGGACATGACAGGAAACATTTGCCTAACACATGGAACGTTATCCATCTCAAAAAGTACTATATATGAATAATTTCTATACAATAAAATTTATTAGGGCAAGTATTCACTTGTTAAATAGTTACTCTGCAAAACTTCTAAAATCAACAATGACCTTTCACGGTCTCAACAATGGTCTCTTACAGTCTCAACAAAGGCCCCCTCTCATGGTCTTCACAAATCATGACTTCTTACAGTCCTAAGATCTCATACGGTCTCAACAAATAAGACCTCTCATAATCTTTTTTTTAGACCTCACACGGTTTGAAAAACAACAACTTACATAAGTCTGAACAGAATAAAATACTCCTTACAATCAAATGACGAGGCAAGCTTTTCACTAAATTGACAACACATAATAAAGATTTTATTTAAACTATTCTGCAATTTTCATTTCTACTAAAAGTAATTACAAATCTTGATAAATGCAAGAAACTTTACAATAGAATATCTAAAGGCCTTAACAATAAAAGTCAGATTTCCCTGCTCGTCGATGTCCTCGCCAGACACCTCACATTTTGTTTTATCCTTCGAGGCAAGTGTGATAAAAGCAGAGTCTCTGACATGCATATCTTCTATGGCATCAACACATCAAAATTTGGAAACGAGGTGATGAGTTGAGAAAATCTAATCTCTCTTAAGTTCAATGGACCCCAAAAAAGTTGTACACTATAGAAGGTGCTCTGATGATATTCACTGCCACAAGCTATCATCTAATCAAGCAATGCATCCTTTTAAGAAGCAAGTTCCCTTTGAAGGTGAGCCTCTGCTCCCACCAATTGCATCTCAAATTCAAAAATTCTAGCTATAACAGACATCAGTTCAAAATCTCATGTTGCATAAGCCTACCATGACTCCTCTAAGTCGTTGGATAATTTTCCAACTTCAACGTTAGCTGATTCAAGTTTTGCTTTCATTTCTTTAGAGTCCGCTTTCAATTTAGCTACTTCTTCCTCAACTTTTTGGTGTGATCCTCAGATATTCCTTTCTTTTTAGTTAACTCGTTAACCTTCACTTCAAGCACGTTTGCTCTAGCCTTACTTGTCTTAGCCTCTTACCGACCATTATCATGTGCATTCAAAATATCCTGTATTTAGTGAGTAAGAGCCACTTGAGTATGCAAAGCCTGTAAAATGCAAAGGTTAGAAATGAATTCGAAAAAACAAATTATAATGAATAGAAGCCATAAAACTCACCTCTACTATACAAGCCAAGATAGACTCAACATTAGCAGCTGGTTTTCTCGTCGCCAAAAACTTCATTTCAGTCAGACAAACAACCCTGCTTCCCCACCTACAGGCGACTACACTATTACTTAGTACCCCAATGCTTAGCTTGAGGATGTTCCTCCAATGATGTAAGTCAATAACTACTAGAGTGGATCTACTTCCCCTTCTGATGAACTTAACAACCTGGGAGGTAACATAACTGATGCTGGGGGACTAACAAATACCCCAGCATCCGAAAAAGTCTCACTCAATTAGAAGTAACATTAGTGGCCTCGATGGTAGAGGAGTGGCCCACAAAAACAACCCTAACTTCAGTGACACTCGCGGGTGAAGGCTCGAGAATAACCTTCTTTTGCATAGGTGGGTTACCTTGGTTTTCTCTGACTTTTCTTTTCCCTTTATTCTTTGCTTGAGAAGCCACTGCTTTACTAGCTTCATGGGTGACCAACGTAGCAGCGTTGCAGGATCTATACCTGTAGAGGAAAATAAAGAATTGAAGTTAGGGAATACTAAGTTTCTAAAGGAGAACATTACTAACATGTACCCTCTATGATCGAAGTCTTTGTTGCTGCTTCTAAGCTTCTCCTTAGTTCTAGCTGTTCCTCCACATTTAACTCATTTGTGGGTCCTCCCCTTGCCTTAGGTGATCCAGTAGCACTAGCTCTCTGCTGGGGTAACTCGAGAATCCTAGCAACCTGCTGAGATGATTTATGTGATGTCTAAACCTCTGTAAAAGAAGTTATGTCAATATATAGGGATGTGTGTGTGTATATAGCAAATAATGAATCTTAACTTGGCCAACTAAGTGTCTTTTACTTCTTCTCTTAGTGGAATAATCACCTTCCTCTAGCAGGTTGGCGAGATTAATACCCAGGCAATGCTCTTGGATCTTTCTTGCAATTAAGTATTCCCTACATTTAAATTGGCAATCGTAAAAATACTCCTTCTATTCCAGCGCTGCTGCGCCCAGATCGACCTTTAGATTGCTCATGGGCGAGCAAAAATTCCATTCCATGGGGAATGAAAAACTGTTCATTAGTGACATGGGCATTAGATGGTATATCTGTGATCATTCTCTTAGTGGTAGACTGTAGGTAGTATTAGCATTTATCTTGTCTCTTCAAGGAAAATAGGTGTCTTGTTACTTTAACTGATGGGCCCCAACCTTTTTCCTTGCGTACAAGGAAATAAGTTACCAACATCGCCCACGCATTTGGTTTTAGCTGGTTTGGCGATATCCCATATTAATTTATTAACTCGCAAAAGAATGGTTGTAGTGGAAGGTGGAATCATCCTTTGAATATGTGCAAGTAGAGGGTACGCCACTTTCCTCGATCCTAGTAATGCGTTGCCCAAATAAAGGGTTTGATACCTTAAATCGCCCAAAAATGAAACCATGCTCTTTTAATACATCCCGCACAGTCACCATATTGATCACCCAAGCATAGGCATCTACTACGTTAGTATCTATCCACATCTACCCAGCCTATATTTCCTCGCCTTCTCCAGTTAGGCCTTTATTGGCAGGATCCTGACTCTGCTCTACACTTATACCATCTTCTTCAGCAGTAGTAGTCCCTAATGACTCACCCCTATCTTCTAGAATGTTCTTTTCAACTACAATAAAGAGACTATCATTGCTATCGTCGATATTCACATTTTTCATTGTGAACAACTACCTTACAATTTCCTTACTACTAACCTCCAAACTTTTTTTTTGACCGATTTCAACAAAAGTCAAGTTTGTCGCAAAACCATATGACCAACCCGACACAATCAAAAAGAAAAATACCGAAAAGAGAAAGGAAACAAAAATATTGTTACCCAATAATAATGATTGCTGCACACAGAAGGTATCCCTTGTAGGAAACTATGGAAAGCTTTTACGATCGAAAGCAAGAAGAACTCAGTTTGCACTAATGTATGGAGAAATGGTGTTAGGGGTATTTATAAGGGTATCCTATCGATTCGCGAAATGCTACTACTGATTCGCAACATTGCAACAAGTGTCACTTTCCTATAGGAAAGGTACAACGGTCTATTTAATTTGCCAACCCAGTTGTCAGAATTCAAATTTAAAAAAAAAAAAAACTTGACCCGCCAAAATCCATTTTTATTCCATGTATAAAATGGTGACCTAAAAAATTATCAGATTGCCATGGTGGACATTATTTTTGGTATGTGAACAACCACTTTATAACCACCCATATCCCTGAAAGGCAATTGTTATATCCTCTTATCGTCTAGTCAGCAAGTGTGATCCTCTCAAGGGATAAGTATCAGGAGGTAGTTGGATAACTTCAATCTCTGCACAACAAGATAAATTTGATAGCTATATAACTTCTACTTGTCTAGAGTTTCAAATCAAGTAAGACTCCTATCAAGGCCTATATAAAGAGGTGATATCAGTACTTTTGAGGTATGAGCTATTAGAATTTTTTTCATTTTATCTTTGTTCTTCATTCACAATGTCCTTTACTAACTTAAGCATTGGAGTGTCCCCCAGAGTCAAACTCCCAGCCTCTCTCACCTTCGCTGTTTTGCAGGTGTCCTCGTAGCATTTCAATTGTTGCATCAACATAAGTCATAAACAAACTTTTCAAAATTAGGAAATAAGATAAATGATAAAATATTATAAGCATATTATAAAAAATCAAAATTACTCTTGCATATTTTTTTTAAATTTATTTTTTCTTTAATTCAAAAAATGAATTTATTTTTTAACAAAATAATTTGGTATGTAATTATTTTTCTTATTTAATGATGTTACTTGTTCACATCAATTATGTTATATATTCTTCACAAATAAATATGCATCATTTTATAAATCATATATACACCAATTTGATTGTATTTGTTAAGGATAAATAATGTCATAAATTCATAGTAAAAGTTATGATGTTATTCTTGTCATATAAAGTCAAATATTTAGATGACAAATTTCTTTTGTCATTAACAAAAAACTTTCAGTGGCGCAAGTGTGTATCACGATATTTGCTTCACAGTAATGACATACAAAAATTGTCACTAATAAAACACACTTACAATAATTATATGAGATTAAAAAAAATCATAAAATAAAATATTGGACAATTTGCCACTAAGAAATTGTTGAATTATTGACATAAACAAGACGTTATATAAAGCTCAAAACGTCACTAAAAAAGTTGGTGGTAAATTTAAATAAATTTATTGATATTTATTTTTAAGTCCCTAACCACTTCTAGTTTTACTCATTGATGAGATGTTATGTTATGTGTCATTGATAGTGTATAGCCTCAAATATAAACATATATATATATATATTAATCTGATAATTTCGATTATCAATTTCATGCTACCCGATTCATGAATCCATTGATGCATGTAGGGTTGAAAAAGACTGAGAAAATTGAAAATCAATTCAAATTGATTTTAGCATTCAATTCGATTCAATTTTTGATTTATAAGTTAAAAAATAGTAATTATTTGAATCAAATTCTTTTTCATTTATGTTTACTTAGTTTTTAATTTCTATAATATAAAAAAATTTTATTTATAAACTAGTGAAAAATTTAAAGGTGCTATAGAGAAGTATATTACTTAAAATTTAAAAAACAATGAACTAAATCAATCTGAACAGATAAAATTCAATTTAGATCGATTAGGTTTCAATTTTTAGAAAACCATAATACTAAATTTTTTCAAAATTGATCCAAATGGGATTGTTATCATCCATGTATTGATACATGTTGTACTTGTTAGTATTTATTTAATTTCAATTTTCTGGACAGGAGGAGATTATGTTTAAGAATAAATCATACTAGTGTCATGCCCATGCTTCATTGGGAGATTATTTTTATTTTATAAATTTAATTATTATTAATAAAAAATTAATTATAAACCAAATTTTAGTAATAAATATGTATCTAAAATTGAATATAAATTTTAATTGATTTGGAGCTATCTAGCAAATCTATTACTCTAAATACCTCATTTAAAAATAAAATAATTAATGATATTTTTTAAATTTTTATTAAATAATAATTACTTTTTTAAATTTGATATGGATTTAAATTGATCCATAAGTCAAAGAGTAGAGTAATCACTTAAATATATCATTTAAAAATAAAATTAAAATAATTATTAAAATAAATGTTATTAAATTTTTTCGTTGTCGGCTCGAGTATCAATCCTAAACTTATCTTCAAGTTAATATGTAGATTAATCCCTTTATAAACTTCTAAAATTAAAATAAAAATAATTAATAAAACCAATTTTTTATTTTATTATTTAGCAGATTTGATATAAATTCTAAATTATTTTGTGAGTCAATGTGCAGACCAACTCTTTAAATATGTTATTTAAAAATAAAATAAAAATAATTAATAAGATAAAAATTTTAAAAATTTTTTACGAAAAAGGTTGGGTACGTATCTTAAATTAAGCCGTAACTTAATCTATAGATTAACACTTTAAATACGTCATCTAAAAACTAAATAAAAATATTAATTAATAAAATAATTTTATTATATAAATGTCATAAAATAATTTTATGAATTTAAGATTTAATATAAAATATTTTATTATTTTTAAACAATATTTCCAACATATATAATTTTTATATATTTTATACATTATATATTATATATAATATATATTGTTGGGCGATCGGCTCCTTACTTAAGGAACCAACCCCCACTTTTTATTTTTTGAGGATAAAAATAACAATAAATAAATAAAAATAAGAGTAAAATGATAATTACAGTCTCTTTATTAATAATTTTAATAATTAGTATTTCTTTTTATGAATTATTTTTTCTAATTTTACTCTTTTTTAATAGTTATCAATTTATTTTTTTCTAAATTTTACTATTTCCTTTTTTCAAATTATTTTTTTAATTTTACTCTTTTATGATAATTATCAATCCATTTTTTTTTAGAAATTTTTCCTAAAGTTGTTGGCGGAAAATAACTTATAAATTTGAAAAACACCTCTTTTAAATCTTTAAGACTCAAAAATAATAGATTGTATAGAAGATTACTACTGTCACAACAAGGGAGTTATTTTAATATTGCTAAAAGCTAAGTCTCGACTTCGTTTGGGATAATTTATACTAATTTTTTATGAAAATTTTAAAAATATACTATAGTTTTAATAATTTAATATAATTATATTATAATATTTTTATAATTTTATTTATATGTTGTTGCGAGAGTACTTTTTATAAATAATTTTTAAAGTATTTATTTTTTATATCTAAATGTATTATAATATAAGTATAATTATATAACTTGATGCGAATAGATAAACATGTCAAAATTTATATAAAATTAATTATTAATATATCAAAATTTATATAAATATATAATACATCGAATATGATAATAATAATAAAAAATAAATAAATACGAACACAATTACAATTCAATCGGGTCCGACTCCCAAGTATCTCTATTCTCAAAACCTCAGCTGACCAAAAACTAACACGAATTAAATTTTAATTTTTAAACTTCAAGCCAAATTCAAATGCTTAGCTCAGCTTGATTATACGGAGAACAGATTCGTGGAAGGGGGAAAAAAATTAACACGTCAGCAAATCGGCGTTGCTTTTGCCTGCGCCCGTGCTTCCCTCCACAACTAACAGAAAATTCTGCTCTTAAGGCCTTTATAACTTCACAACCGAATAACAACTTCTCATTTCATCTCTCAGCTCACGTTTCCATTGTTCTTATTTTCAAAGTCTCATTTCATCTCTTACCAAAATCCAGTGTGTACGCCTTCTTCTTCTTCTTCTTTCTTTTTCATTTTGATTTGAATTACTTTGCTTTGCTGATTGTTTCAAGAAACCGCTGGAGAAAATCTTTAAGTAAGTTCCGTAATCTCCGTTGTTTGATTTTCATTTTTTTCATTTTTTTTTTCTGATTGGCTCATCATTTCCATTAATTAAGTTGCTATACATTCTTTTCGGCTTTGATCTATGTCCTTTGCTCAAACTTTCACCATCTCATTTAATAATTTCTCAACGTTTTTTTTTTTTTTTTTTCGATCTTTAATCTCTCCATGACAATGCATATAGAAGTCGAGATCGGCAAAATTTGCTAATTCTCTCTTTTCATTTCCTCCATACATTTTCTTTCAAATTATTTGTATTAAACTCACTTCTTTTTTTTTTTTATTCAAAACAAGGAGGTATACTTTATTGCTATACTTTTGATTTTGAAAGTAAGTAGCATCGGCGTTTTTCTTAGTATACTTTATTGCTCTAATTTTCATTTTGTTCACTACTAAAAGTGTACATTTACTAATTTTTTTTTATTTTTTTAAAACGGTGATAGAAGTTTATATTTATTGGCGTTTTTCAAAAGAAGTCACTAAAATTATATTTAGCAATTTTTTTTTTTTTTTAAATAATGCTGCTAAAAGCTTGTATTTAGCGCCATTTTACTTGCTAAAGTTACTAAATGCCTTATTCAGCAATAGAACTATATGACATATCCAAGTTTTCAAAAACGCCGCTGAATTATTTTGTAAGATGTTGCTTTGCACTTGGTAAAAAATGGCAGTAAATAATTTGGTGCCCAAAAAATAGTTTGATTTTGTAAAAAATTATGATTACTGTACAATATATATATTTTTGAAGACTGAATTGAGTACCATGCAAAATAAAGCTGATTCAAATTCAATAAAAACTCAATATAGTTAATTATTGTCCAAATCAAAATTGAACGGTACATACACTTAGATTCGAATCAGTTTTGTTTTTTTTCTTCTGTATTGATATTGCTTAATGAATAGTAAATACTTTCAAAGCAGACTTTATTTACCGTGATCAAGTTTTATATTTATTACGTCTTAAATTCTTTTGTAGCTAATTATGTCCATTGAGGAGGTATCCAAAACTTACCACAAATATCGTGAAATAGAAAGCACAGTCCAACAAAAGCTGGAAGGATGCGTCCTTCTACTTGGTGGCGGCTTAACTTTCATTGCAGTTACACATGATTATTTTTCTGGCTGGTTCGAGGAGTCATTCATGTGTGACCATAGGGTTTTAACGTACATCTTGACTTACTCCTACCTTCTTGTCATGGTGATTGTTGGGGTCATTTATTGGGATAAGATAGGAGGTATCGAGCTTGAATTCCGAACATATGAAGCGACAATCTCAAAGCTTCAATGCGATATCGGCCAACTTGCTTCTGATCAAAATAGAGGTAATAGTGCAGCTTCTGCATCAGTTGCTGGTGGTGCAGATACCGCAGTTTCAGCATCAAATGCCGCCAGGCCAGCTTCTCCAAATTCAGCTGCCGTAGCCTCCGCATCAGATGTTGGCACACTTGCTCAACATGCATATGACGTTACCAGAGCTCTTCCGGCTGACAGGCCTGCTCAACCCGCAGCAGATACTAGTACTCCTATTCAACTTTGCGGAGCTTCTACAGCTACGAATGACACAGCCTCCAAATCTGATGTTTCTAGAGTTCCTCCAAAATCTGAGGATGGTGATACAGATGCCGTAGTCTCCCAAGATGCTGCCGAAGCTTCTCTGACATCCTCCGCATTCGATGCTGCCGTGCATGCTCAACAATCAGATGCTGCCAGAGCTTCTCAAACTGACAGGCCTGCTCAACCCGCATCCGATGTGAGCACGCCTGTTCAAACTTGTCAAGCTTCTCCAACTACAGCTGCAGCAGCCTCCGCATCAGATGCTGCCGGAGCTATTCTGACATCTA
>JBBYHK010489671.1:0-16173 GCA_038382065.1 Adansonia grandidieri | reverse complement strand
ATTAATTATAAGGAAAATGAAAGAAAGGCTTTTCTTGCAATTCCAGAGCAGCAATATCACGTATACTAATATGGAGAACATGATTGTAGTGTCCATAACAAAAAGAATGGAGAATATTGTGAGTATCCTTTTTTGACTTATTTCACGGATAAACATTAATTATAAGGAAAGTGGTAGAAAGAAAAGCTTTTCTTGCAAGTCCAAAGCATCAATATCGCGTATTCCTATGTGGAGAAGATGATTGTAGTGCCATAACAAAAAGAATGGAGATTATTATGGATATCCAAGTTTGACTCATTTCATAGATGAACATTAATTATAAGGAACATGGTGGAAAGAAAAGCTTTTTTTGTAAATCCAAAGCATCAAGATCATGCACCTAAATGCAAAAAACGTGATTGTAGTGCCCATAAGAAAAAGAATGGAGACTACTACGGTATCCAACTTTGACTCATTTCAAGGATGAACATTAATTATAAGGAAAATGATGGAAAGAAAGGCTTTTCTTGCAATTCTAGAGCATCAATATCACCGATACTAATATGGAGAACATGATTGTAGTGTCCATAACAAAAAGAATAGAGACTATTGTGAGTATCCTTTTTCGACTCGTTTCATGGATAAACACTAATTATAAGGAAAATGGTAGAAGAAAGGCTTTTCTTGCAAGTCCAAAGCATCAAATCGTGTATCCCTATATGGAGAACATGATTGTAGTGCCCATAACAAAAAGAATGGAGATTATTACGGGTATCCAATTTGACTCATTTCACAAAGAAACATTAATTATAAGGTAAATGCTTGATAGAAAAGGTTTTCTTGCAAGTCCAAAGCGTCAATATCGTGTAGCCCAATGCGTAAAGCATGATTGTAGTACCCATAAGGAAAAGAATGGAGATTATTATGAGTATCAAAGTTTAACTCACTTCACAGGTGAACAATAATTATAAGAAAAATGGTGGAAAGAAAAGCTTTTCTCGCAAATCCAAACCATTAATATTGTGTATCCCAACGTGGAGAATGTGATTATAATGCCCATAACAAAAAGAATGGAGATTATTACGAGTACCCAAGTTGGATTCATTTCATAGAAAACATTAATTGTAAGAAAAATGGTGGAAAGAAAAGATTTTCTTGTAAATCCAAAGCGTTAATATTGTGTATCCCAATGCAATAAACATGATTGTAGTGCCCATAAGAAAAAGAATGGAGCTTATTACTAGTATCCAAATTTAACTGATTTCATGGATAAATGTTAATTATATAAAAAATGGTGAAAAGAAAAGCTTTTCCTGCAAATCAAAGCATCAGTATTGTGCATCCAAGTGTGGAGAACGTGATTGTAGTGCCCATAAAAAAAAGAATGGAGACCACAATGAGTATCCAAGTTTGACTCATTTTAGAGATGAACATTAATTATAAGGAAAATGCTGGAAAGAAAAGCTTTTCTTACAAATCCAAAGCATCAATATCGTGAATCCCAATGTGAACATGATTGTAGTGCCCAAAACAAAAAGAATGGAGATTATTATGAGTATCCAAGTTTGACTCGTTTCACAGATGAACATTAATTATATGGAAAATGGTGGAAAGAAAAGCTTTTCTCGCAAATCCAAAGCATCAATATCATGTATCCTAATGTTGAGAACATGATTGTAGTAACGAAAAAAGGAGATTATAGTTACTATGTAACTTTGTGTCATTTCACGGATGAACGTCAATTATAACAAAAACGGTGGAAAGAATAGCTTTTCTTGCCAAACCAGAGCGTCAATATCATGTATCCCATTAAGGTGAACATGATTGTAGTGCCACTAACAAAAAAAAGTGGAAATTATTACAAGTATCCAAATTTGTATCATTTCATGGATAAACTTTGATTACGAGGGAAATGGTGGAGGCATCAATATCGTGCATCCCAATAGGGGGAACATATTGTAGTGCTCATAACAAAAGGAATGGAGATTATTACGGGCATCCAAGTTTGGCTCATTTCACAGATGAACATTAATTATAAGGAAAATGGTGGAAAGAAAAGCTTTTTTTGTAAATCCAAAGCATCAATATCATGCATCCAATGCAGAAAACATGATTGTAGTGCCCATAGGTAAAATAATGGAGACTATTATGGGTATCCAACTTTGACTCATTTCATGGATAAACATTAATTATAAAGAAAATGGTGGAAAGAAAGGCTTTTCTTGCGATTCCAGAGCATTAATATCACATATACTAATATGGAGAACATGATTGTAGTACCTATAACAAAAGGGATGGAGATTATCATGATTATCCAAGTTTGTCTAATTTCTTGGATGAACATTAATTATAAGGAAAATGGTGGAAAGAAAAGCTTTTCTCGCAAGTCCAAAGCATCAATATCGTGTATCCCTATGTGGAGAACATCATTGTAGCACCCATAACAAAAAGAATGGAGATTACAATAAGCATCCAAGTTGGCCTCATTTCACGGATGAACATCAATTATAAGGAAAATGGTAGAGAGAAAAGCTTTTCTCGTAAGTCCAAAGCATAAATATCGTGTATCCCTATGTGGAGAACATGATTGTAGTGCCCACAACAAAAAGAATAGAGATTATTATAGGTATCCAAGTTTGACTCATTTCGCAGATGAACATTAACTATAAGGAAAATGGTGGAAAGAAAAGCTTTTCTTGTAAATCCAAAGCATCAATATCATGCACCCAAAAGCAGAAAACGTGATTGTAGTGCCCATAAGAAAAAGAATGGAGACCATTATGGGTATCCAACTTTGGCTCATTGCACGGATGCACATTAATTTTAAGGGAAATGGTGAAAAGAAAGGCTTTTCTTACAATTCCAAAGCATCAATATCACGTATACTAATATGGAGAACATGATTATAGTGTCCATAACAAAAAGAATGGAGACTATTGCGAGTATCCTTTTTTGACTCGTTTCACAAATGAACATTAATTATAAGGAAAATGGTGGAAAGAAAAGCTTTTCTTGCTAGTCCAAAGCATCAATATCGTGTATCCCTTTATGGAGAACATGATTGTAGTGCCCATAACAAAAAGAATGGAGATTATTACGGGTATCCAAGTTTGACTCATTTCATAAATAAACATTAGTTATAAGGAAAATGGCTGATAGAAAAGGCTTTCTTGCAAGTCTAAATCATCAATATCATGTATCCCAATATAGAAAGCATAATTGTAGTACCCATAAGAAAAAGAATGGAGATTATTATAAGTATCCAAGTTTGACTCATTTCATGGATAAACATTAATTATAGGGAAAATGGTGGAAAGGAAAGCTTTTGTTATAAATCCAAAGCATCAATATCAGGTATCCCAATGCATAGAACCTGATTGTAGTGCCCATAACAAAAAAATGGAGATTATTATAAGTATCCAAGTCTGACTTATTTCATGGATAAACATTAATTATAAGGAAAAGAATGGAAAGAAAGGGTTTGCTTGCAATTCCAAAGCATCAATATCATGTACCCTAACATGGAGAACATGGTTGTAGTGCCCATAACAAAAAGAATAGAGATAATATTGGGTATCCAAAATTGTCTAATTTCATATATGTAAATTAATTATGAGGAAAATAATGGAAAAAAAAGCTTCTGTTGCCAATCCAAAGCATTAATATCATGTATCCCAATGCAGAAGACATGATTGTAGTGCCTATAACAAAAAGAATGGAGATTATAATGAGTATCCAAGTTTGATTCGTTTCATTGATGAACATTAATTATAAGGAAAATGGTGGAAAGAAAAGCATTTCTTGCAAATCCAAATGTCAATATCATGTATCCAAATATGGGTATCATGATTGCAGTGCCCATAACTAAAAGAATGTAGATTATTATGAGTATCTAAGTTTGACTTATTTCACGGATGAACATTGATCATAAATAAAATTTTGGAAAGAGGCACTTTTCTTCCAAATCCAAAGCATCAATATCGTGTAACCTAATGTGGAGAACATGATTGTAGTGCCCATAATGAAAACAACGGATGAACTTTAATTATAAGGAAAATGGTGGAAAGAAAAGCTTTTCTTGCCAAACCAAAGCATCAATATCGTGTATCCTAGTGAGGTGGACATGATTGTAGTGCCACTAACAAAAAGAATAAAGATTATTACGAGCATCCATGTTTGACTCATTTCATGGATGAACATTAATTATAAAGAAAATGGTGGAAAAAAAGGCTTTTCTTACAAATCCAAAGCATCAATATCGTGCATCCTAATGTGGAGAACATGATTGTAGTGCCCATAACAAAAAAAAATGTAGATTATTATGAGTATCCAAGTTTGACATATTTCATGGATGAATATTAATTATAAGGAAAATGGTGGAAAGAAAAGCTTTTCCTGCAAATCCAAAGCATCAATATTATGTATCCCAATGCGGAGAACATGATTGTCGTGCCCAAAACAAAAAGAATGGAGATTATAGTTACTATCAAAGTTTGTGTCATTTCATGGATGAAACAAAAAATGGTGGAAAGAAAAGCTTTTCTTGCCAAACCAAAGTGTCAATATCATGTATCCCAATAAGGTGAGCATGATTGTAGTGCCAATAACAAAAAGAATGGAGATTATTACAAGCATCCAAGTTTGTATCATTTCATGGATGAATTTTGATTATCAGGGAAATGATGGAAAGGAAAGCTTTTCTTGCAAATGCAAAGCATCAGTATCATGTATCCTAATGGGGAGAACATGATTGTAGTGCCTACAACAAAAAAAATAGAGATTACTGCAAGTATCCAAGTTTGTATCATTTCAAGGATGAACTTTAATTATAAGGGAAATGGTGGAAGCATCAATATCGTGTATCCCAATGGGGAGAACATAGTTATAGTGCCCACAACAAAAGGAATGGAGATTATTATAAGTATCCAAGTTTGACTCATTTCATGGATAAGCATTAGTTTTAAGAAAAATGGCGGAAAGAAAAGCTTTTCTTGCAAATCCAAAGTATCAATATTGTGTATCCCAATATGGAGAACATGATTATCATGCCCAAAACAAAAAGAATAGAGATTATAGTTACTATCTAAGTTTGTGTCATTTCATGGATGAAATGAAAAATGGTAGAAAAAAAAGCTTTTCTTTCCAAACCAAAGCATCAATATCATGTATCCCAATGAGGTGACCATGATTGTAGTGCGAATAACAAAAAGAATGGAGATTGTTACAAGCATACAAGTTTGTATCATTTCATAGATGAATTTTGATTATCAGGGAAATGGTGGAAAGGAAAGCTTTTCTTGCAAATCCAAAGCCTCAATATCATGTATCCCAATGGGGAGAACATGATTGTAGTGCCTATAACAAAAAAAAATGGAGATTATTGCAAGTATCCAAGTTTGTATCATTTCAAGGATGAATTTTGATTATAAGGGAAATGGTGGAAGCATCAATATCGTGTCTCCCAATGGGGAGAACATGATTATGGTGCCCATAACAAAAAGAATGGAGTTTATTACGGGCATCCAAGTTTGACTCATTTCATAGATGAACATCAATTTTAAGGAAAATGGTTGATAGAAAAGGTTTTTTTGTAAGTCTAAAGCATCAATGTCATGTATTCCAATGCGGAAAGCATGGTTGTAGTACCCATAAGGAAAAGAATGGAGATTATTATGAGTATCCAAGTTTGACTCATGTCACAGATGAACATTAATTATAAGGAAAATGGTAGAAAGGAAAGCTTTTGTTATAAATCTAAAACATCAATATCGGGTATCCCAATGCATAGAACATGATTGTAGTGCCCATAACAAAAAAAGGGAGATTATTATGAGTATCCAAGTCTGACTTATTTTGTGGATAAACATTAATTATAAGGAAAAGAATGGAAAGAAAGGGTTTTCTTGCAATAACCAAAGCATCAATATCATGTATCCTAATGTGAAGAACATGATTGTCATGCCTATAACAAAAAGAATAGAGATAATATTGGGTACCCAAAATTGTCCAATTTCATAGATGTATATTAATTATAAGGAAAATAATGGAAAGAAAAACTTCTGTTGCCAATCCAAAGCATTAATATTGTGTATACCAATGCGGAAAACATGATTGTAGTGCCCATAACAAAAAGAATGGAGATTATAATGAGTATCAAAGTTTGATTCATTTCACTGATGAACATTAATTATAAGGAAAATGGTGGAAAGAAAAGCTTTTCTTGCAAATCCAAAGCACCAATATCATGTCTCCAAATATGGGTATCATGATTGTAATGCACATAACTAAAAGAATGTAGATTATTACGAGTATCTAAGTTTGACTCATTTCACGAATGAACATTAATCGTAAGTAAAATTTTGGAAAGAGGCAACTTTTCTTGCAAATCCAAAGCATCCATATCGTGTAACCTAATGTGGAGAATATGATTGTAGTGCCCATAATGAAAACAACGAAGATTATAGTTACTATCTACGTTTGTGTCATTTCACAGTTGAACTTTAATTGTAAGGAAAATGGTGGAAATAAAAGCTTTTCTTGCCATACCAAAGCATCAATATCGTGTATCCCAATGAGGTAGACATGATTGTAGTGCCACTAACAAAAAGAATAAAGATTATTATGAGCATCCATATTTGACTCATTTTATGGATGAACATTAATTATAAAGAAAATGGTGGAAAGAAAGGCTTTTCTTACAAATCCAAAGCATCAATAATGTGAATCTCAATGTGGAGAACATGATTATACCACCCATAACAAAATGAATGATGATTATAATGAGTATCCAAGTTTGTCTCATTTCACAGATAAAGATTAATTATAAGGAAATGGTGGAAAAAAGGTTTTTCTTGCAAATCCAAAGCATCAATATCATCTATTCCTACATGGCGAACGTGGTAGTAGTGCCTATAACAGAAAGAATGGAGATTATTGTAAGTATCTTAGATTGACTCATTTCATAGATGAATATTAATTATAGGGAGAGCAGTGGAAAGAAAAGCTTTTCTTGCCAATCCAAAGCATTAATATCATGTATCCTAATGTAGAGAACATGATTGTAGTGCGTATAACAAAAAGAATAGAGATTATAGTTACTATCTAAGTTTGTGTCATTTCATGAATGAACTTTAATTATATGGAAAATGGTGGAAAGAAAAGGTTTTCTTGCAAATCCAGAGCATCAATATCATGTATCCCAAAAGGGAGAACATGATTGCAGTGCCCATAACAAAAAAAATGGAGGTTATTACGAGTATCCAAGTTTGACTCATTTCATGGAGGAACATTAACTATGAGGAAAATGGTGGAAAAAAAAGCTTTTCTTGCAAATCCAAAGCATCAATATCGTGTATCCCAATGTGGAGAACATGATTGTAGTGCCCATAACAAAAAGAATGTAGATTATTACAAGTATCCAAGTTTGACACATTTCATGAATGAATATTAATTATAAGGAAAATGGTGGAAAGAAAAGCTTTTCTTGCAAATCCAAAGTATCAATATTGTGTATCTCAATGTGGAGAACATGATTATCATGCCCAAAACAAAAAGAATGGAGATTATAGTTATTATCTAAGTTTGTGTCATTTTGTAAATGAAACAAAGAATGGTGGAAAGAAAAGCTTTTCTTGCCAAACGAAAGCGTCAATATTGTGTATCCCAATGAGGCGAATATGATTGTAGTGTCAATAACAAAAAGAACAGAGATTATTACAAGCATCCATGTTTCTATCAATTCATGGATGAATTTTGATTATAGGGGAAATGGTGGAAAGAAAAGCTTTTCTTGCAAATCCAAAGCATCAATATCGTGTATCCTAATGGGGAGAACATGATTGTAGTGCCCATAACAAAAAGAATGGAGATTATTGCAAGTATCCAAGTTTGTATCATTTTAGGATGAACTTTAATTATAAGGGAAATGGTGAAGCATCAATATCGTGTATCCCAATGGGGAGAACATGGTTGTAGTGCCCATAACAAAAGGAATAGATATTATTACGAGTATCCAAGTTTGACTCAATTCATGACTAAACATTAATTATAAGAAAAATGGTGGAAAGAAGAGCGTTTCTTGCAAATCCAAAGCTTCAATATCATGCACCCAAAGTGGAGAACATGATTGTCATGCCCATAAGAAAAAGAATATAGATTATTACAAGTATCCAAGTTCGACACATTTCACAGATGAATATTAATCATAAGGAAAATGGTGGAAAGAAAAGCTTTTCTTGCAAATCCAAAGCATCAATATCATGTATCCCAATGTGGAGAACATGATTGTCATGCGCAAAACAAAAAGAATGGAGATTATAGTTACTATCTAAGTTTTGTCATTTCACGGATAAAACAAAAAATGGTGGAAAGAAAAGCTTTTCTTGCCAAACCAAAGCGTCAATAACTTGTATCCCAATGAGGTGAGCATGATTGTAGTGCCAATAACAAATAGAATAGAGATTATTCCAAGCATCCAAGTTTGCATCATTTCATGGATGAATTTTGATTATCAAAGAAATGGTGGAAAGGAAAGCTTTTCTTGCAAATCTAAAGCATCAATATCATGTATCCCAATGGGGAGAACATGATTGTAGTGCCTATAACAAAAAGAATGGAGATTATTGCAAGTATCCAAGTTTGTATCATTTCAAGGATGAACTTTGATTATAAGGGAAATAGTGGAAGCATCAATATTGTGTATCTCAGTGGGGAGAACATGGTTGTAGTGCCCATAACAAAAGGAATGGAGATTATTACAAGTATCCAAGTTTGACTCATTTCACGAATGAGCATTAATTTTAAGGAAAATGGTGGAAAGAAAAGTTTTTCTTCCTAAACCAAAGCATCAATATCGTGTATCCAAATGAGGTGAACATGATTGTAGTGCCACTACTGAAAAGAATGGAGGTTATTACAAGTACCAAAGTTTGTATCATTTCATGGATAAACTTTGATTATAATGGAAATGGTGGAAGCATCCCAATGTTGAGAAGATGATTGCAATGCCAATGACAAAAAGAATGGAGATTATAATAAGTACCCAAGTTTGTCTAATTTCACGAATGAACATTACGAATAAGGAAAATGATGGAAACAAATGCTTTTCCTACAAATCCAAAGCATTAATATCGTGTATCCCACTGCAGAGAACATGATTCTAGTGCCTACAACAAAAAAATGGAGATTATTATGAGTATCCAAGTTTGACTCATTCCACAAATGAACATTAATTATGAGACAAATGGTGGGACAAAAAGCTTTTCTTGCAAATCCAAAGCATCAATACTGTGTAACCCAAAAGGGAGAACATGATTGTAGTGCCCATAAAAAAAAGAACAGAGGTTATTACAAGTATCCAAGTTTGACTCATTTCACGGATAAGCATTAATTATAAGGAAGGTGGTGGAAAAAAAACATTTCTTGCAAATCCAAAGCATCAATATCGTGTAACCCAATGTAGAGAACAAGATTGTACAAAAAGAATAGAGATTATTATAAGTATCCAATTTGGACTCATTTCACGGATGAACATTAATTATGAGGCAAATGGTGAGAGGAAAAGCTTTTCTTGCAAATCCAAAGCAACAATATCGTGTATCTCAATGCGGAGAACATGATTGTAGTGCCCAGAGCAAAAAGAATGGAGATTATTTCGAGCATCCAAGTTTGACTCATTTCATGAATGAACATTAATTATAAGGAAAATACTAGAAAGAAAAGCGTTTCTTGTAAATCCAAAGCATCAATATCGTGTATCTCAATGGAGAGAACATGATTGTAGTGCCCATAACAAAGAGAACAGAGATTATTAAAAGTGTCCAGGTTTGACAAATTTCACGAATAAACATTAATTATAAGGAAAATGGTGGAGAGAAAAGCTTTTCTTGCAAATGTAAAGCATCAATATTGTGCATCCTAATGCGGAGAACATGATTATATTGCCCATAACAAAAAGAATGGAGATTATCATGAGTATACAAGTTTGACTCATTTCACGGATGAACATTAATTTTATGGAAAATTGTAGAAAGAAAACCTTTTCTTGCAAATCCAAAGCATTAATATCGTGCATCCCAATGCGAAGAACATGATTGCAGTGCCTATAATAAGAAGAATAGAGATTATTACGAGTGTCCAAGTTTGAGTAATTTCACGAATGAACATTAATTATGAGGAAAATGGTGGGAAAAAAAAGCTTTTCTTGCATATCCAAAGCATCAATATCATGCATCCTAATGTGGAGAGCATGATTATAGTGCCCATAACAAAAAGAATAGAGATTATTATGATTATCCAAGTTTGACTCATTTCATGGATGAACATTAATTATAAGGAAAATGGTTGGAAAAAAAGCTTTTCTTGCAAATCCAAAGCATCAACATCGTGTATCCTAATAGGGAGAACATGATTGTAATGTCCATAACAAAGAGAACGGAGATTATTACGAGTGTCCAAGCTTGACTAATTTCACGTATGAACATTAATTATAAAGAAAATGATGGAAAGAAAAGCTTTTCTTGCAAATCCAAGGCATCTATATCGTGCATCCCAATGTGGAGAGCATGATTATAGTGCCCATAACAAAAAGAATGGAGATTATTACGAGTATCCAAGTTTGACTCATTTTACGGATGAACATTAATTTTAAGGAAAATGCTGGAAAGGCTTTTCTTGCAAATTCGAAGCATCAATATCTTGTCTCATAATAGGGAGAACATGATTGTAGTGCCCATAACAAAAAGAATAGAGCTTATTATGGGTATCCAAGTTTGACATATTTCACGGATGAACATTAATTATAAGGAAAATGGTGGAAAGAAAAGCTTTTCTTACAAATCCAAAGCACAATATCATGTATCCTAACATGGAGAACATGATTGTAGTGCCCATAACAAAAAGAATAGAGATTATTATGAGTATCCAAGTTTGACTCATTTCACGGATGAACATTAATTATAAGGAAAATGGTGGAAAGGAAGGCTTTTCCTGCAAATCCAAAGCATCAATATTGTGTATCCCAATGGGGAGAACATGATTGTAGAGCCCATAACAAAGAGGATGAAGATTATTACGAGTGTCCAAGTTTGACTAATTTCATGAATGAACATTAATTATATGGAAAATGGTGGAAAGAAAAGCTTTTCTTGCAAATCCAAAGCATCAATATCATGCATCCTAATGCGAAGAACATGATTATATTGCCCATAACAAAAAGAATGGAGATTATCATGAGTATACAAGTTTGACTCATTTCATGGATGAACATTAATTTCATGGAAAATGGTAGAAAGAAAACCATTTCTTGCAAATCCAAAGCATCAATATCGTGCATCCCAATGCGAAGAACATGATTGCAGTGCCCATAACAAGAAGAATAGAGATTATTATGAGTGTCTAAGTTTGAGTAATTTCACGAATGAACATTAATTGGAAGGAAAATGGTGGAAAGAGAAGCTTTTCTTGCAAACCTAAAGCATTAATATCGTGCATCCTAATGTGGAGAACATAATTATAGTGCCCATAACAAAAAGAATGGAGATTATTACGATTATCAAAGTTTGACTCATTTCATGGATAAACATTAATTTTAAGGAAAATGCTAGAAATAAAGGCCTTTGTTGCAAATCCAAAGCATCAATATCGTGTATCGCTATGCAGAGAGCATGATTATAGTGCCCATAATAAAAAGAATGGGGATTATTACGAGAATCCAAGTTTGACTTATTTCACAGATGAACATTAATTATAAGGAAAATGGTGGAAAAAAAGGCTTTTCCTACAAATCCAAAGCATCAACATCGTGTATCCCAATGGGGAGAACATGATTGTAATGCCCATAACAAAAAGAACGGAGATTATTACAACTGGCCAAGTTTGACTAATTTCATGAATGAACATTGATTATAAAGAAAATGGTGGAAAGAAAAGCTTTTCTTGCAAATCTAAGCCATCAATATCGTGCATCCCAATGTGGAGAACATGATTATAGTGCCTGTAACAAAAGGAATGGAGATTATTACGAGTATCCAAGTTTGACTTATTTCACGGATGAACATTAATTTTAAGGAAATTGCTAGAAAGGCTTTTCTTGCAAATCCAAAGCATCAATATCATGTATCACAATGGGGAGAACATGATTATAGTGCCCATAACAAAAAGAATGAAGGTTATTATAGGTATCCAAGTTTGACTCATTTCACGGATGACCATTAATTATAAGGAAAATAGTGGAAAGAAAAGCTTTTCTTGCAAATCCAAAGCATCAATATCATGTATTGTAGTGCCCATAACAAAAAGAATAGAGATTATTATGAGTATCCAAGTTTGACTCATTTCACAGATGAACATTAATTTTAAGGAAAATGGTGGAAAGAAAGGCTTTTCTTGCAAATCCAAGGCATGAATATCATGTATCCCAATGTGGAGAACATGATTACAGTGCCCATAATGAAAAGAATGGAGATTAGAATAAGTATCCAAGTTTGTCTCATTTCATAGATGAACATTGATTATAAGGGAAATAGTGGAAAAAAAAGCTTTTCTTGCAAATCCAAAGCATCAATATCGTGTATCCCAATAGGGAGAAAATGATTTTAGTGCCTACAACAAAAAAAAGGAGAATATAATGAGTACCAAAGTTTGTCTAACTTCACGGATGAACATTAATTATAAGGAAAATTATGGAAAGAAAAGCTTTTCTTGCAAATCCAAAGCATCAATATCGTGTATCGCAATGCAGAGAGCATGATTATAGTGCCCATAATAAAATGAATAAGGATTATTACAAGTATCCAAGTTTGACTCATTTCACGGATGAACATTAATTATAAGGAAAATGGTGGAAAGAAAAGCTTTTCTTGCAAATCCAAAGCATCAATATCATGCATCCTAATGTGGAGAACATGATTATAGTGCCCATAACAAAAAGAATGGAGATTATTATGATTATCCAAGTTTGACTCATTTCATGGATGAACATTAATTTTAAGGAAAATGATGGATCATATATCGCTATGCAGAAAGCATGATTATAGTGTCCATAACAAAAAGAATGGGGATTATTACGAGTATCCAAGTTTGACTTATTTCACAGATGAACATTAATTATAAGGAAAATGGTGGAATGAAAGGCTTTTCTTACAAATCCAAAGCATCAATATCGTGTATCCCAATGGGGAGAACAAGATGTAATCCCTATAATAAAGAGAACGGAGATTATTATGAGTGTCCAAGTTTGAATAATTTCATTAATGAACAATAATTATAAAGAAAATGGTGGAAAGAAAAGCTTTTCTTGCAAATCCAAGGCATCAATATCATGCATTGCAATGCAAAGGACATGATTATAGTGCCCATAACAAAAAGAATAGAGCTTATTATGAGTATCCAAGTTTGACTCATTTCATGGATGAATATTAATTTTAAGGAAAATGCTGGAAAGGCTTTTCTTGCAAATCCAAAGCATCAATATCATGTATCACATGGGAAGAACATGATTGTAGTGCCCATAACAAAAAGAATGGAGGTTATTATGGGTATCCAAGTTTGACTCATTTCATGAATGAACATTAATTTTAAGGAAAATGCTAGAAAAGAATTTCGTGTAAATCCAAAGCATCAATATCATGTATCACAATGGGGAGAACATGATTGTAGTGCCCATAACAAAAAGAATGGAGGTTATTATGGGTATCCAAGTTTGACTCATTTCACGGATGAACATTACTTATAAGGAAAATGGTGGAAAGAAAAGCTTTTCTTGCAAATCCAAAGCATCAATATCATGTATCCTAACGCGAAGAACATGATTGTAGTGCCCATAACAAAAAGAATAAAGATTATTACGAGTATCTAAATTTACTTATTTCATAAATGAACATTAATTTTAAGGGAAATGGTGGAGAAAAAGGCTTTTCTTGCAAATCCAAAGCATCAATATCATGTATCACAATGGGGAGAACATGCTTGTAGTGCTCATAACAAAAAGAATGGAGGTTATTATGGGTATTCAAGTTTGACTCATTTCACGGATGAACATTAATTATAAGGAAAATGGTGGAAAAAAAAGCTTTTCTTGCAAATCCAAAGCATCAGTATCATGTATTCTAAAGTGGAGAACATGATTGTAGTGCCCATAACAAAAAGAATAGAGATTATTACGAGTATCCAAGTTTGACTCATTTCATAGATGTACTTTAATTTTGAGGAAAATGGTGGAAAAAAAAGGCTTTTCTTGCAAATCCAAAGCATCAATACCGTGTATCCCAATATGGAGAACATGATTACAGTGCCCATAATGAAAGGAATGGAGATTATAATAAGTATCTAAGTTTGTCTCATTTCATGGATGAACATTGATTATAAGGGAAATAGCAAAAAGAAAAGCTTTTCTTATAAATCCAAAGTATCAATATCGTGTATCCCAATGGGGAGAATAAGATTTTAGTGCCTATAACAAAAAAAAAAGGAGAATATAATGAGTATCCAAGTTTGTCTAATTTCACGGAAGAACATTAATTATAAGGAAAATTGTAGAAAGAAAAGCTTTTCTTGTAAATCCAAAGCATCAATATCGTGTATCCTAATATGGAGAACAAGATTGTAGTACCTATAACAAAGAGAACGGAGATTATTACGAGTGTCCAAGTTTGACTAATTTCACGAATGAACATTAATTATAAGGAAAATGTTAGAAAGAAAAGTTTTTCTTGCAAATCCAAAGCCTCAATATCGTGCATCCCAATACAGAGAACATGATTGTAGATAGAGATTATTAAGAGTATCCATGTTTGACTCATTTAATGGATTAATATTAATTGTAAGGAAAATGGTACAAGAAAAAGCTTTCCTTGCAAATCCAAATCATCAATATTGTGTATGCCAATGTGGAGAACATGATTGTAGTGCCCATAACAAAAAGAATGGAGATTATTATGAGTATCCAAGTTTGACTAATTTCATGGATGAACATTAATTATAAGGAGAATGATGGAAAGAAAAGCTTTTCTAGCAAATCGAAAGCATCAATATCGTGCATCCCAATGCAGAGAACATGATTGTAGTGCTCATAATAAGAAGAATGGAGATTATCCTAATGAGTATCCAAGTTTGACTCCTTTCACGGATGAACATTAATTTTAAGGAAAATGGTGGAGAGAAAAAGCTTTTCTTGAAAATCCAAAGCATTAATATCGTGCATCCCAATATGGAGAGCATAATTGTAGTGCCCATAACAAAAAGAATGGAGATTATTACAAGTATCCAAGTTTGACTCATTTCACGAATGAATATTAATTATAAGGAAAATGGTCAAAAGAAAAGCTTTTCATGAAAATCCAAATCATCAATATTATGTATCCCAATGTAGAGAACATGATTGTAGTGCCTATAACAAGAAGAAGATTATTATGAGTATCCGAGTTTGACTCATTTCACGGATGAACATTAATTATAAGAAAAATGGTGGAAAGAAAAGCTTTTCTTACAAATCCAAAGCATCAATATCGTGTATCCCAATGTGGATAACATGATTGCAATGCCAACAACAAAAAGAATAGAGATTATAATGAGTATCCAAGTTTGTCTCATTTCACGAATGAACATTAATTTTAAGGAAATTTGTGAAAAAAAGGCTTTTCCTGCAAATCCAAAGCATCAACATTGTGTATCCCAATGGGGAGAACATGATTATAGCACCTGTAACAAAAAGAATGAATATTATTACGTGTATCCAGGTTTATGTCATTTCATGGATGACTTTGATTATAAGGGAAATGGTGGAAAGGAAAAGTTTTCTTGCAAATCCAAAGCATCAATATCGTGTATCCCAAATGGGAGAACATGATTGCAGTACCCATAACAAAATGAATAGAGGTTATTACGAGTATCAAAGTTTGACTCATTTCACAGATGAACATTAATTATTTGAAAAATGGTGGAAAGAAAAATTTTTCTTACAAATGCAGAGCATCAATATCATGTATCCCAATGTGGAGAACATAATTATAGTGCCCATCACAAAAAGAATGGGGATTACTATGAGTATCCAAGTTAGACTCATTTCATAGATGAATTTTAATTATAAGGAAAATGGAAAAAAAAATTTCTTGCAAATCCAAAGCATCGATAACATGTATCCCAATGTGGAGAACATGATTGTAGTGCCCATAACAAAAAGAATGGAGATTATAGTTA
>JBBYHK010489661.1:0-16173 GCA_038382065.1 Adansonia grandidieri | reverse complement strand
CAAAGGGATAATATTCGATACTTGCGAAGGGATAGAGAAAGAAGGCCACTTTTCATTTCAAACATAACCATTTGAACTGGCAACCATTTTATTAGGAAAAATTATTGTTTTTGTATTTTTTAAAAATCATTTTGAGTACCTTAATAATGTGACATTTCACTCAATAAAGGCTTAAGGTATGCCCTTTAAAACTATCAGCTTCATAGCCACTAATGACTGGCTAAGCCTTTAGGAAAGAAAATCAAATTAACTTGGAAAAGATCTCAGATCTCGTATCTTATATATTAATAATTAGTTTGACAAGTTTTTGTTTAGAAGGAAAAGGTGTTTTTTTGGCTCATGTTTACTGTCATTTTTTTCCAGATCAAGGATTTGGAAGAGTGTCATGAAAATTATATCAAAATATTATTGAAATGAAAGAGATCTTAGAATTACTATCATTACTTTAACTGTGTCAAACTATCAATAACTGAATCTTTTAGGAGCATAACCTATTTGTAAAACCTTTAAGGAATCCCTAAAAAACAAACATTTAGATGTGGAAAGTCTCTGCTGATGAAAGGTCTATAGTTGAATGTCTGGGATAATCATATATATGGAAGTACAAGACCTTTTTAAGAGAGTTCAAACTGATGGTGATTATCTGCAAAAGAAAATTTTTTCAAAATATTTTCATTATCCAAGATATTGGAAATCATTATTAACAAAGTTCATGGTCGATGACAGTATACACAGTATTTGCAAACCAAAATTTATTTCATAATTCATCGCTTCCAAAAAGAAATGTACAGAATGCTAAAATCAAAGGCATACTACCACACAACGAATGACACTTGAACATCCTAAATATGTGTCCACCAACTTTAAATTTTTTCATCTTTGAAGGCTAAATTGTAGATCAACTAGTAGAACATTGAGAAGCTTGATCTTTAAGTTCTTAAACTTAGAAATTCCATAAGATGTGTGGTTATATCCTGTCAGCTTAATCATATTGTCTCCTTACTAAATTCTTTAGCAAAAAAGATGATCCAAAAGCTCATGGCATGGCAAGTAATTATCCAAGTAACTCAAGTAACAATTTACAGCAGTCTGTGAGTCTCACTCTTTGGAGAGAGGTTTCTAGGCTTTATTGGAATGGCTGTGATTATCTGATTCTAAGCGAGCAAATGAAAGAGCTCGATGTAGAAAATCAATGGGGCATGATACATTTTTCTCTTATTATTTTCTACTTCTAAGAATTGTCTAAATTGCTTCCAGTCTTTTCACTTTTTAGAACTTGGAGTCAAAAAAATTTGCGTAAAGAGCTGCAAGGTATAGGATAAACCTATTAAAGTTGCTGAATAATGAAGGGTTGAGGGCAAAGACATTGTCTAAATGATTTCCTCATTTTCTTAACTTACTATGGTCCCAACCACCATCGGCTGTAATAGAATTATTTTTTCATCCCATAAATGTTACCTAGTTACCCTTTGGTCAACAAGAATATGTATTATAGGACTGGCTCCCCAAAGATTGAGTAATTTAAAGTAATTGCCTTTCAACTTGTACCTTTTCAGATCCCCGACAGAAGCATTGGTATGATAAAAATTGAGTACTTTGAGGTAACTGCCATTCAACTTGTACTCCTCAAATCCTCGACAAAAGTTTTGGTATGATGTGGGACTATTTTTAATCTTTTTTGGTCATGGTTTTGCTTTTGCAGGGACCTTTCCTTTTTGTTAAAGTCAAGACCGCTAATTTTTTTATGCAATGTTTTTTTGCATTTGCCCTTTGTGAAAAGGCACCAATGTTAATATGTATGGCTAATGTCCATTGACTATATATCTTAAATGTTAATGAATTGCCTTTAAGCTTGTACTCCTCGGATCCTCGGTAGAAGTATAGATGTACTTTACTGGGTGCAAATGAATGTTTTTTTTGAGTAACTTTATTGAACTTGCAGTTTATGATATCTTCCATTTAATGATTCATTTACTTTACCCTAAATAATGAAAAAAATTAAATCAGTTTGCCTGAATACATATATCTTGTCAACATTTATCTTTATTATTATCCATGCATGTAATGTTAATAAATGGAAAAAATTAATGTATGAATTATGAACAAATGAATGAATAAATGAATAAGTGAATGAATCAATGAATGAATGAATAAAATAGTATCTGATGAGACAAATTGGATGTCAAGCAATGAGCTAAGTATCAGCCATGGAGATTATTACAAAAGCAAGAATCTACAGAATGCGAGTCATGATTCTACATTGTCATTTCAGCAACTAAAGCCACTGATTTATTTATTCATAGTTGGTGTACATTTACAAGATTCAAAAAAAAATAGGAAACAAAAGGACCACTTTTGTAAGCACTTCATTTTTCTAATTACATTACCCTCCACAATCATTTCATTTACATGGCCTCTATTTACCAAGTCACGAATGTACAAAGGCTATATTTGCAAGTCCCGTTAGCCAAAAGGTTATCTTGATGATCACTTCATTGCCCCAAATGTTCTAATGCCTCCAATAATAAGATGGGAATTTAGCAGGAACATTCATTCTTGGTTCTATATTGGGCATTGAGTAACTTTTGAACTTTTTTTTTGAAAGTATTGCATATTGCTATTGAATGCCCTTGTATTCTTGCATGGTATTCACAATGTTCATTGATGTTATACCATTTAGGATAAAAGGGGTTGGTATGGCAAAATCTATTCAAAGGTAACAAGCTGATGTTGAAGCAGAAAAAAGCATAGTTCCTTCTAGGTTAATGAGATTGGATCAAATTTATGATTCTTTTATGATCTTTTCTTGGTATGGTCATCAGAAGGTGGTTGCCTACCAAAAAAACTTAGATGGTTTGAACACAGACTTATCCGCATAGGTGTTGAATTAGATGGCTTTATTTTTATCATGTGCATGGACTAGGGATTGGGATCCTTATCTGATGCTTCAGTAGGTTCGATCTTTAAGTCTTCGAATGTCAAAGGTTGGGTTAAAGGCAATGGTAATTCTTAGGGATCACCTAGAAAATCTCTGATGATTTTTGTCAAATTGTTGTTTTATCTCTTGGATCTTCTATCCCATTCCTCTGACTATCACCTAGAAAAGCACTTAGTTGTGTTTCCCATTAATCTCCTAGATCCTGACTTTTTGAATTCATCAAGGGTAAAGATGTTTCTAAGCAAGGTCTCTATTTTAGATTCTAGACCATTTTTATCCATTTTTCAATTTGTTTTTTTTTTTCCCAAACTTCATGACCAAATGCTTTTTGGATTGACTCTAACACGCTGATTCTTGCCCCAATATTACCATCCATGTCGTGATGCTTAAAATACAATAAATGGAATTGTTTTAGTATTTTGTAAAAATTATGAATGCATGAGCACATAAAGATGTGAACTTGCAAATGTATAATAAAATGCTTGAATGAATTTACAAGTTTCCATAGGATATAAATGTCAAGCCAAAAATCTTTCATAGTATAATAAATTAGTGTGAGGAACAAATAAAAGTAAAATGTATGATAACAACACAATATACACTTATTAATATCTAGAAAATCAAATTACAAAAGGTTAAAAGTGTTCCCTCGTGTGTAGCTAATTTGGTACCCTCTAGAATTGGGTATGGCTCTAACTAGGTGAGTCCCTTATAGTTCATTACATGAGGTTTGAGTTAGACATCTAAATAGGTTCTCAAATTACTCCCCCAGTCCAGAAAGAACTAACGAGGTACTCTAATCCTTACCCATTGTGGGCTTATGTAAGAAAAGGTTTAATTCGAGTGGGAGTATCTTCTATCCCTATAATGAGACTAACACCTTAAGCGAGCATAGGAATGTACATCCAGTAGGCTTTTCAATAGCCTAGACAGAGGCTAACACCTCAGAAGGTAGGGTTGCTTTGCCTTTTCCTGAAAAATTAGGTACCCATGACCCTTCCATATTCTTGGAAGGGAATCTAATGCATATGCATGTGCACAATGTGTACAGGGGAAAACTTACCTCCTATGACTCAACATTTTTAAAAATAATAAAAACCCTTATCCTAAATTTCCCTAAAAAATAAAACTACAACGAAAACAATAGGGTAGTGAAAAATATGAACAAAATATAGTAGAAATTCTATTTGAATAAAAAGTGCAATAAAAAAATTATGTTTGAAAATACTGGGAATTACAGTTATATACCAATTGAAACCAAATTAATCAAAATTTAGTTAACACTTAATTAATTTTACACCTGATTCTTTGACCTATCCCCAGTGGAGTCGCCAAGCTATCAGAACATGGTTCGGATAAGAATCCTGACCAGTCCGACTTAATATGGCAGGTGTACCCATTATTCCTGTGTATATATGAACATCATTCTTGTCTTTTATTTTAGAGGCATCTATCATTATTATTTTACTATTCTTTATTTTTCTTACCTAGGGACTGAGTTGTCGAGATGAATTGCTTACCCGACTTAACTCTAAATAGTCATTATAAAACGACTATTGATTTTGGAGTTGCCATGAATCTTATTTTGGCTAGGTAAGATTGGTCAACTATAGAAGTTCATATTTCGAGGGTTACGAAACCCTTAAAAACAAACTTTGAGGTCTACGCTCACACTAAAGATCACATGAAAGGGTCTAAGAGTCGGTTACAATCATAAGTAAGGATCAACCTTTTCATAATGCCCGGTAATCGGTACCTTATTAATCACGTGTTAACAGAAATTTGATTTTTGTTCAATTTCAATTTTTGATATTTAATAATAATTCTCATATTTAAAAATAAAATATTATGAAACAAATTTATGATTCTGTATGAGAAAATTAGGTGGTTAATATTTATGGAAATCAAAATATCTTCTATACCCTCCCGAAGAACCAAAAGAAGATGAAAGTTTTTATTATTCTCTTTATACCCCACTAGAGAGCGGTTGAATAAAATGCGAATACAAAATTTTCCTTAAATATTTCTAATTTTTCGAAGTGCATATCGGCATAAACACCATGATGGTATCAGTAAAAATACACAACGGTTAACTTCCTAAATTTAATGAAAAATTCTTGAAAATTCCAAAAAATTGAAAATTTGACTATGATAACATCTGCAGAAAGGAATTTTAAATTTTCACAAGTATAAAGTTAAAAGTTAATTATTTTACCTTGAAATTCATCTTTTTTGTCCGAGATTTGTTCTCTACAACCCCTAAAATGGCACTAATTTTATCAAGTGCACCTACGGTCATTTAAGCATAATTAAATAGGCCTCGAAAACATCTAGTTCGCCTTGAGAAATTTTACCTTTACCAGGTAGCCATAAATCCTTGACCTCAGATATTTTTAGACTATTAAGAATAGGCTTAGACAAAATTAGGTGTCTACAATAGTTGACGTAATGAGAATGATTTATCTAATAATTTTACAATATACAGGTATAAATACATAAAACAATGTCCTCTAGTCTACCTTGGTGCTCTTCATTAATCTTGCCATGTTTTTCAATATATTTAACTCTTTCAATTTGAAACTTAATTGAAGCAAAGTGACCATTAATGATAACTTTCAAAATTGTTTGTTAGTATATGCTCTAAAGTCAATCGGTTTATATAAGGTATATATAAGTTAATAATTCGAATCAATCACTTTAGTTAGTGATTCAAGGTTTTCCTTCATATTGGTCACATGATTAACACTCATGAAAACACTAATTGGATGAAGTCCATGAAACACAATAGCTTTGCAAAGTTAGTAATGAGTTACGATGATGAAATGCATCAAAACTTTGTTTCTAAAAACATTCCTAGTCATCGTGTAGTAATGAGTTATGATGATGAGATGCATCAAAAGTATTTCTAAAAATGTTCCTAGTTATTGTATTGTCAAGACAGGGCAATGACAATGCATAAAGCCTCCATGCATTTGATCCATGCAACTCTTTAATCTCATAGAATTTGAAGTATAGAGATACTTGGAGATATCATATGGGTGTTTTGTAGAAACAAGTTCACTAAATATGGCCTGTATGAGAACTATTTTTAGTATAAGTCACTCAAGTGTTTATGTAACATGTTTTTATGTAACAATCGTGTATATTAGTCCTTAGACTTGTGATACCTTATCATCTTGTATAGGGAGTGCCATGCTTTGAGTCCATCATAAACGATTCCACAATGGATGACTGCTTATGGTAAGATGATTTTGGGTATGACATAAACCACATGGAGGTAGATAAGTGATCCAAAGAGGAATTCCCACTCCAAGTGGCCTCAGAGATATATCTCATTTGTTCTTGGCTTGGGTTAACTTAATAAAGTCATTGGCAAAAACATGATGAATTTAAGAGAAATTATTTCTCTAAATTCTTAAGTTTAACAATAAGCTATAGGAACTAGTATAGATTGATATATGAGTAGACACGACACTATGCTCATGGTCTTTTAAGGATATATAGGGAAAAGACTAAATTGCACTGTAAGATTGGTTACTAAAATGTTTCTCCCAGGTCATATTAACTCTTTAACAATTAGGTGGTCATGATGGGTTACTAAATCCCCTCTTTATCTATGAATGTAATTAATACAATTAATTATATTTATTGCTAACATGTTGAGAACCTAATCGGTCACACATAATAAGATGATAAGTTTGATTAAGACTGGGATTTAGTAAAGTATAACTTAATTAAATAAAAGGTAGAATGAGGAAAACTTAATTAAATAAGTTCAATCAAGAAAATTTAAGACATAAATTAGATTTATGAAATCTAATTAGAGATGTCTTAATATAGGAATAAAGATAAGAAAGTCTTATAAAGATAACGTCTATTTGTAGACATGGTCTTAGGAATATTATTAAATAAAGCCAAATAATTGTATTTAAAAAATTAAATAAATTATTTGTTAATTATTTAATTAATTATTTAATAAAATATACATGAAGTAAAATTTTTTTATTTGGTTAAAAAATTAAATTATAAATTAAATTATCTAATATTTAAATTAAGGGATTGGGCTAAAAACCCTAATTATCAAGTCAAGAGAGTTTAGTTGTGAACTACTCCAAGTTGGGCTTACTAATATGCTAGGTCCACAGAATAGCTATCTTTAATGTGTTGTTGGGTTGAAAGATTAATAAGTTAACACTAAGACCTAATCTTGGATAAGCTAATTAAAATAGTTTTAATTAGGTCTAAGAAACATTTTAAAGTAGTGCCACTTTTTGTGTATGTTAGTAATGGGCTCGGTTGACCCATTAGTTAAGCCTAGCCTAATTATCAGTGTATTAATATATATTATTAGGTTGAATTGACTGATCTAAGGTTTCTAACAAACCTAGGCATTAATCCCTAGACTTCTCTATGAAGGGTAATGCAACCCTTCAGCTTCTTTGAGCAAGTTAGTGCAATATTCAGTTTTTGAGTGATCTGGAGCTGGTTTTGATCACAATGAAAGTAGAAAATTAGTTTTCTACTTGAAAGGAATAAATCAAGATAAAAATCAAGTTTTTAGTCTAGTTTATTAGGATCTACACATAACACTAATTTCTTACAGAGTCATGTTCTTCTTTTTCTTGGCACAATAGGTATGGAAATTATTCCTATATCACTCTAGATATAAACTTGTTGGCTATAAATCTTTTGGTTGAGGCTTAAAAAGCCTTCTAGCTAGCACCAAATAGCCATTGAACCTTAAAAAGGCTCCAACAACAATTTGGATCACTGTTATAAGAAGATACTTTGACTGCTTTTGGCCTCAAGAAAATAGCGAATTAATCTAGCCATGGTGTGTTCACGCAAGGATCTATATACTTAGAGTTACAAGTCTCTAACTAAGGATGATTTCAATTATATTTATATTTTAAACTGCTATCCAATCACATGTACGTCTTTTCCTAAGATCTTAAGAAAATCTAAGTATTTTTTGTGTTTACTTTTTACTATGTATGTTTAATTCTGATTAAATTTTTATGTTTATATTGATAAGCATGAGCCTGAGATTTCCTTTTAGTGGTATTAGAGCCTAAGTTTTGTAGATTACTTATAGTCTAGCATGCTGGTTTTTCGTGATAATCAATGTGATTATTAGTGTGTCAATTTGATGATTTTTTTTATTTTGGTAAAACTCTTGAAAAATTGTTTTTCTTTTTTTTTTTTTAATATGGACAGCATGTATTACTGGGCTTTAATCATGTAACCATGTTTAAAAGTGTTTAAATAATTGAGTAAAGTTGTTTTAATTAATTAGGATTAAAGTCCTAATACGTTTTAAGCTTTTTGGGTTGTTTTAATGTTATTTTGATCACTTCTTCAATAAAAAACTAAAGAAAGTGTCTCCATTTAATATTTAATTCTTCAACATGATAGTCCATGTTTATTTTTAATATTAATTTGTTAAAAATATGATTTTACTAATTAAATTGTTATTAGAGTAATCAATCAATGTTTTGGTGTTGACTAGTGCTAGGATAGCTCTGTTTTGGTGTTTTGATGGTGCTAGAATTTTTAGCATCCATTACTATGATTTTTTCCATGTTTTTCCACCATGAAAATGTCATGAATTGCTCATTAGACTTTCCAGAAAAATTAGGTTAAAAATGGAGTTCAAAACATTTTAATTCCGAGCTATATCAGGTGCATTAAATGCATGATGGAAACTAAATCTTAGTGAGACTAGGAAACCCAATGCACCACCTTCTCCTATTAGGAGTAGGATTCATGCAACTTGGATTTTTCTTGAAATTTTAAGTCCGATATGATCAGATCAAGATAGTCCAAAAAAAAAAAAATTTAAATGTTAACAAGAGGTTGGCATAATCACCTCCTTGAAAGGTTGAGTTCCATCTAGACTCTTAGTTATCGTCAAACACCTAATTATCCAATGCAATAGTTTCATAATTATATTTAAGACATGGATTGGATAATGAAGTAAATGTGGTACTAAAATTTAATTAAATTGTTTAATTGAAAATATATTTAATTTAAATGATTTATCCTAATTAGATTAGGATTTGTTCTAATGTGATTAGAAGAAATGTAAATCATGTAAGAAAATTTGTTTTTTTAATTAAATTAAATATGGATCAATTACTAAGACTTTAGAAAAACTTGGAAAACAAGTTTCCTAAATGGTTTAAGAAATATTATAGTTTGTCCAAATTAAGATAAAGTTATATAAAAGTTAGATAATGTCCTCATTAAGAAAAACAACCAAAAAGTTTGGCAATGTTCACTTTAAGACAATCTTTCTAAATTTTAGGAATTTAATTAAAATATTTTAATTAAAAAATTGAAATTATGAAATAATTTGATAAATCATCTCAGATTGTTTGATGAGGTTTATGCAAATGACACATAAGATCACCCAAGTGATATTAACTATGCTTATATTAATTCATGCTTAGAATATGATTATATTAGCTTGAGGATGATTATGGACTAGACCTTAGTATGGCTAGGTTATGGATAGTTGAATTTTTCTTATAAGTAAGGTTTGCAAACCTTGCCTTCTTTTTTAATTTCAGGTTGTAAATGATCTTTTAACCTAACTCCCTTCGAATGTAACTTGAGGTTTCTTATAAAGATATGTAACCATTATATAGGACTTGTAGATTTAGATTTAGGTTAAAGATTAAAATTTATGTAGACTTAAGATGTAAAGAAAATGATGCCAAGAAGAAAGGACCAAGTAGTTCATCATAAAGATTTACAAAGATGTTGTATGATATATCCCTAGAAATTTGACCAACTAGTTTCCTAATGGCTTAAGGAAACTTGATAGATAAAGTCCATAATCATTCTAGTAGATTGCATGTGTTAGATTTATTTTTGAATTTATATATGTCGTATATGATTGAATAAATTTTAAGCATGCTAATCAAACAAAGCAATGAGACCTAGGTTAAATGATTAAAAATCCTTTGTAAAATATTGAGTCAATGCCTAAGCATGATTGGTTGCCTTCCATTTGTCATAACAAGATACCAGATTTCTTGCTGCGGGTGATTTGTTAAGTTGCTCAAGGTCTTTTCTACCTAAATTGCTTGAGTTATGAATAATGGTTCTCACTCAATTATTGTTATATGGCTCAAATGTATCACACTTGACTATATGACTTTAAAGGCAATGGTTAGTTTAAATGCATATGATGCATTGAGGTAAAAAGTTACCACCTAACTGATCTAAGGGTTGCATAGAGATGTAATCAGTAAACTAAGTTACCTACCTAATTAGTTTTCACATGATTCGTTGAGTCGCTCAAGATTATGTAAAGGTGAAAGAAGTGCCCAGCTCGTTAAGAAGATTCAAATATTAAACTTCTTTACTTATGGTTGAGATCTATAATCTTAATAAAATAATGAGGATAATCATTAAAGTTTTAAAACCTTACTTAATGATTGAAATGCAGAATTATTAACTACAAAATCTTTTGGTTCATAATGGATATAAACACAACACAACTAATACACTACCGCTAAGTGACATACATGATGCCAATAAACTTAATAGGCCAAACTCCATTGACTAAGCCCACATTGACTAACATATCTAAGAATAACCCAATAGGTTAAAGGCAGTTTATCAAGTTCATATTGATGACCTTGATTGAGCCACATTCTGATGATAGCTGGTATGATACCTGAACTCCTAAAGGAACAAGTAGCTATTTAAGCTTATGAAATCATCTAATACCTTAAAGAATTATTTTATAAGAAAAAATCATAGTGAAAGGTTCAACATCCCTAAGGAATTGTTCCTAAGCAAGATGTCAAAAAGTTGCCTAATGAGGCCTTATATGATAGGATGTATTCCAAGACTTGAACCCTTTAGATGGATCATGATCAATGCATTATACATATACTTTCTTTTGAAGAAAGACAAAGGAAATGATAAAGAAATATGCCAACATTGTGGACAGCTAGATTAATAGAGTAAATATTGCAAGGAAAATTTTGATATAATCAAAATCAAGAAACTTAGAGAAGTTTCAATATTAGATATATATTGAGATTAATTTATTTCTATTAGTATATGATACCTGGAAGTTGGGCATAAATATGTATGACATATCGTAAGGCTTAAATGAAAGAAGCAGTGAAGATAAACCATAGGTAATGGTAACCATGTTAATATTGATCCAAGCTTGACTTCTTGATTAGTGTTTTTGAAACATAATCTTGATTTATTCGTAAACATAAAATGTTTATTTTGGCATTTACATACCAATTAAGGATTATTCATAGCACCAATGTCCAGCTTAGATTCAGTCCTCATTGAATAAATCATTAATCATAGAATCTATTCTATGTTATTGTCACATTATTCTTAAACATGTAACTTAAAACAGAATTGAGAATACCAAATGGCCTATGACTTACAAGATTCAAAATTAATTTTTGAATCTGATTCCCATTAAAAATTTAATTTTTGAATCTGATTCCCATTAAACCTTTACACGTAAGATTTACTGGGAGGCATTTACGGTTCTCTAAAAGTTAAAGATCATAATTTGACTTAGAGATTAATAGCCATGATGTTAAATATACAATTATTTGGAAGTGTTCCAAACTAGAGAGGATTGCATGTTTATACCATAAAGGTTATAAACAAACTCTTTTGTTTGGGCTTAGAAAAAAGAGTTACATTTGGATCATTTGTTTACAAGCTAATAAAAGATACTTGTAGTTGTTAAAGTAACAACCGAGCCATATGATTGTGACCTGGGTCTCATTATAATTTGAATAGTTAATGACTTTGATAATGAGATTATCATGAATGACTTTGTCCAAGTTAAGACATAATTGCTAATCAAAAGAGTTTGGCATTGGATGCATTAGCTATTAGTATCTGCCTTCAAGCTAATCAACTTGTATGAGGCACATATAAGTTAATCATGTGAACCAAGCACTTTAAATTACGATTCAAGGTTTTCCTTCATGTTAGGGCATTAATGATGCCATGCAAATACTAATTAGATCAAGCCTATAAAACATAATGGCCTTGCAAAATTAGTAATGAGTTACGACAATGAGATCCTTAAACATCAAAATCGTGTTTAGCCATCATATTGTTAAGATAAGGTATTGATAATGCATAAAGACTAGCAAATGCTAAGCATCCATGTATTTGATGCATTCAACTCTTTGATCTCATAGAAATTAAAGTATAAATATACTTGGAGATAGCATATAAATGCTTATTTGGTAGAAACAAGTTCACTGAACATGGCCTGTATAAGAACTCCATTTGGTATAAGTCATTCAAGCATCTACAAAATATGTTCCCATGTGTCTATCATGTATATTAGTCCTTAAACTTGTAAAAGCAGGTCATCTTATATAGGGAGTGTCATGATTTGATTCCATCGCTAATAGATTCACGATAGATAGATGCTTATGCTAGGGTCATTTTAGGTATGACGTGAACCATAGAAGGTGGATGAGTGATCTAGAGAGGATTCATCACTCCAATTGAAATTGGAGACATATCTCATTTGTTCTAGCTTTATTTAACTTGATAAAGTCATTGGCCAACGCATGATGAATTTAGAAAATATTATTTCTCTAAATCCTTAAGGTTAACCATAAGCAGCAGCAACTAATATAGATTGATACATAAGTAGACATTGTGCCATGTTCATGGTCTTTTTGAGATATTTGGTGAAAGGATCGAATTACGTTGCAAGGCTGGTTACTAAAAGGTTTCTCTAAGGTCATATTAACTCTTTAACACTTGGGTGGTCATGATATATTGCTAAATCCCACTCTCGATCTATGAATGTAACTAATAAGATTTATTATATTTATTGCTAACATATTGGGAACCTAATGGGTCACACACAATAAGATAATCTATTGGATTAAAATCGGGATTTAGTTAGGCATATGTAGAATAAGAAAGACTTAATTCAATAAGTTCAATTAAGAATAATTTAAGACATAAATTAATCTAATTGGAGATGTTTTAATATGGCAATAATGATAAGAATGTCTTATCAAACAATGTCTATTTGTAGACATGGTCTTAGGGATATTATTAGATAAAGCCAAATAATTATATTTGAAAAATTAAATCAATTATTTGATAATTATTTAATTAATTTTTTAATAATATTTAGATGACATAAAATTATTTTACTTGAGTTAGAAAATTTAATTATGAATTAAATTATCTAATATTTAAATAAATGGGTTAGGCTAAAACTGTAATTATCAAGTCGAGAGAGCTTAGTTGTGAACTACTTTAAGTTGGGTTTGCCAATGAGCTAGGTGAATGGAATAGCTATCCTTGGTGTGCTATTGGGCTGAAATATTAATAAGTTATCACTAAGGCTCAATGTTGGACAAGCTAATTAAAATAGTTTTAATTGGGCTTTAGAAAATACCTCAAAGTGAAGCCACCTTCTAGGTATGTTAGAGATAGGCTCGATTGACTCATTAATTAAGCTTAGCCAAATTACAAGTGTATTAATATACATTACTAGATTGAATTGGCTGATATAAGGTTACAAGAAACCTTAAGCATCAATCCCTAGATTTTTCTAAGGAGGGAAATGCAACACTTTAGCTTCTTTAAGCTAGTTGTTGCAATCTTGAGTTTATGAGTTTTATGGAATTGTTTTTGATCACAATGAAAGTAGAAAATTAGTTTTTTATCTTAAATAAATAAATTGGAATGAAAACTGAGATGTTAGATTAGTTTTTTGGGATTTGTGCAAAACAACTATTTCCCTACGAAGCTATTTTTTCCTCTTAGCATAATAAATGTGGGAATTATTCCCAAATCACTTTAGACCTGAACTTGTTGGCGATATATCTTTTGGTTGAGGCTTGAAAGGCCTTATGGATAGCACCAAGAAACTATTAAACCTTAAGAAGGCTCCAATAGCTATTTGTATAGATCACCATTAGAGCTAAAACACTTAGACTAATTTTGGCCTCAAAAAGATATCAAAGCAATCAAGCCTTGCAGTGTTCATATAGGGATCGGTATGCTTAGTGTTATAAGTCTTTATGTAGGTATGATTTCTATCAGATATATGTTTTAAACTGTTATACGATCACATGTACATCTCTTTCTAAGGTTCTAAGGAAATCAAGGTATTTTTGTGTTTACTTTGTGCTATGTGTGTTGGAATTTAATTAAATTTTTATGTTTATATTGATAAACATGAGCTCCAAATTTACTTTCATTTTTCTCTAGTTTACCTATCATTTTCTTGATGCCTTTTATTAATTTTTTTTTAATTTTCAATTGAGTTTAATATAAATTTACTAAAAGCACAACTAGTTCCTCTTCATTTAAATTTGATTTGTTTTAGTTTTAGGTAAAATTTTTATTAACTAAATAAACAATATCTTATGTACTTCAAAAAAAAAGTTTGTGTCGAAGAATTAAAGGACATGTTTTACTATGAATTCCTTTTTAGACCCTGAGCTTTTGAAGATTTGGTATAGAAAACCATCATGACTAGGAGCTTTATTTCCAATCATGACAAAGATGGTGATTGACGTTACTAAAATAGCTTGCATGTCATTTAAGAGTGATACTCGTAAAAGTTCCTGCAACAGTTCATTAGGGAAGTTAATGAAATTAGTATCAGATGTTGCCAATGTTTCTAAAAAAATTGACAACTTCTATGATGTTTGACTGAAAGATTCAATTTATTGCCTTTAGCATCATGTAACGACCTAACAATGTTTCTTTTTTGTTTAGCTAGCACCTATCTATAGAAGACGTTATTGCATGCCCTTAAACCAATCAGATTATGACTTGGGATATATAGTCAATTAACTACATACCTATTTCTAGCTTAAGTAACCTAAGATTTTCTTTTGTGTTAGTGGTAGATTAACTATCATAAACCACTAATTGGATAAGGCCCATGAAGCTTAGAAGGATTTGCAAAGAAATTACAAAGTTTTGCAATTATGAGATCCCTAAGCATCAATGCAATTTCCTAAAAATGATCCGAGTCATTGTATTGCCAAGATAAGGCATTGGTAATGCTTATATACTAGCACTTGTTATGCCTTCTTATGAAGTAAGCAATCAGTCTCATAGGTTGAAGTATACGAGATACTTAAGATGGCATGAAAGTGCCTATTTTATGGAAAGAAGTTTAGTAAACATGGCTTATATAAGAACTCTAATTGGTATTAGTCATTCAAGTGTCTAAGAAATCTTATGTGCCAATCGTGTATGGAATCTCATGTGTCAATCATGTATGAAATCTTAAGTGTTTATGGAATTTCATTTGTTGGTCCTCAAACTTGTGATACCAAGTCATCTTATATAAGTAATGTTGTATTTAGGGATCATCAAAAATGGTTCCTTAAGGATGGATGCCAAAAAAAAGGGTGGTTTTACGTATGGCATGAAGCATATGGTAGATGGATGAGTGATCCAAAGGAGATTCACCACTCCCAATGCCATTGGAGATGTATGCCAGATGATCTTTACTATGGTTAATTTTAAAAAGGTCTTTGGTCAAAGCATGGGAATTATCATAATTGTTCTAAATAAATTCATGATCATTAACCATTAGTTCAAAAAACTAACATGGCTTGAAGCATAAGTAAACACTGTAACATGCTAATGCTTATTCCAAGTTATATGGTGAAAGGACCATATTACATAAATAGGCTTATTCCTAAATGGTTTTAATAAGATCACACTAACTCTTCAACATTTGGGTGGTCTTGATGAGTTGCCAAATCCCATTCTTGATTTAGGAAAATGATTAATGAGATTACCTATGTTTATTGCCAACATGTTGGGAACCTAATAGGTCACAAACAATAAGAGGGATTTGTAGGATTAAATATGCAATTTAATTAATTCTCACTTAATTAAATAAAGGTAAATTAATTAGAGGACTTAATTGAATAGTTCAATTATGATTTGTTTAAGACATAAAATTAGATTTTTGAAATCTAAGTTTTTGTTATCTTTTCAAGACATGGTGATAAGATTGTCTTACCTAGATAATATCCAAATTAAGGCATACCATGTATAAGAAGATACTGCTTGTCCTATTAATGATTGAGTTTCACCCAGATTGAAAGTTTGATTTTAGATTAAACTCCCACCTTGGTTAAATTACTTAGTCGATTAGGTTTCAATCATTTATCTTATTTTTATAACTATTACATAATTATATTTATGAGATAAATTAGATAGGGTTT
>JBBYHK010489621.1:0-16180 GCA_038382065.1 Adansonia grandidieri | reverse complement strand
TTTCAAGTTGACTAATCCTCCTAATCTATTTACAGCTTTTAATACACTTAATTTACAGCTCATCAACACGTCAACACCTTCTAATGTATCCATCATCACCATTCAAACGTGTAGGGCCCAACCATAAATTGTGGACGACACATGTGAATGATGATTAATTGGATATTTGATAGTAATGGACGGGGGATCAACCTAGTAAATAAAGGATAAAGAAACTTTTAATTACTTATCTTGTTAACTACCATAAGGTGAACCATGTACTTCTCAAGTCTTTTATGAGAATTTGACTTTCATTACCTTGACACCCAAAAGGAATTTTTACGTTTCCTTTATTTATCTTGGATTTCATAGGCTTTAATGGCAAACCAAAGTATTAGATTAGCACACATCCAATTGTGCCATTACAAGGACACCATGATTAATATCACCCATTCCAGCGTTGAAGCTTGCATTAGATTTACAACTTCCCTACCTCCATAATTGCATTATGAACAAGATAAAAGCAAGTTTCCAGGGGGGTGTTAAGGACACCCTGGACAGATAAAATTACCAAAAAAAAAAAAAATGACGAAAATTAAAGCTGATCTAATAAAAAAAAAAGTAAGCCAAATAGGTCCCAAAATACCTCGGAATTGCACAACGTGCAGTACAAAGCATCTTCATTGCCTTGCTCAGCAGCCACTTCCTCCTTGCGACAATCTTCATGAACAAATAAAGCACAAAAGATTCCTCCAATGCCACAAGATTTCCTGGTTGCAGACAGTGCTGGAGCATCTATTGTTGCAGGATCTCCCAGTGAACCTTTCTTACTTGAGTTCGCTGCCGCAATGGAACTTCTGGAAACTGTTGATGGGGATGAATGCAGCCCACTGCCAAATTCATCAAATTTTCTAGGTAAATCCTTCACTGATGATCCATTCTTTATACCAAATTTGTTCGTTCCACCATTAAATTTTGACATGATGCCAGGATCAGCAGGGTTAATTGCAGTACACCGAACATAAAGAATAAAAACGAGGAGTACCTGCATTGCAATCAGAAGAATAATGGCAGTGACATAAGATTTAATGGTTATGTTTGTAGATTGCTTTATGCAGAATGATAAATGAAATCACTTCTTTTTTCACCTAAAAATTATTTGCAGACAGGCCATGCACCATATATAGTTTTAATTGCAGTAACTTATATCTTAACATGGATAAAAAATATTGGCACAATTCATAGTCCAGTCTAACCAGGTTGCGGACCATTAAGAATGTTCTAAATTTGCAATCTATTTAGATCTATCATGCAAAAATGTAAGAAATAAAGGATTTTTTGTAGCCCTAATATACAGAAAACAAATGAATTCACATACCACCAGTGAGTAAGTTGCAACCAGAGCGTACTCCCAGATGCGCCCTCCAAGGAAAGGAGCGAAGAAAGCATAAAATGCAACCACTAACAAGCAGAACACAGTAATTGCAACAACCTATCAAAATAAAAAAAGTTAAGATCAACTTCAAGGAAATATAATCATATGTAAGTAATCAGAAAGTGTTAGTATTGAATCCATATAGGATAAGACATCAAACAGATAGCCTATTCAAAAATGTAAAAATTGAGAATTACCACATCAAATTGATAGGTGCCATTTACGTGTGATTGCAAGTTTGCAACACAGAATTATCACAAAAATGACATTGAGAATGCCGAAGAACAACTTTGAAATATCTTCTACCATTTCCAGCTTCTATAGGAGGAAATGTTACTTGATTTATTCCCCTTAAAGAAGGGAAAAAATAAAGAAATGGAGAAGGGAGGCTAGAGGGAGGAGATCTCTGGCCTAAGTTTTAGTTGTATAATATCTAAGAATACAAGTCCTACTAAAGCAGAACATATTTGACATCTTTATCCTACAAAATTTCACTAAATAATTTCAAAATACAATACTCTACAGATTTGAATTTTTAATGAAAGTTAAACTATGGAAATCATCTCAGACCAATGCCTCCCAGGCTTTTGCTGGTATCAGTTTTAATCTATTACATTTCTCAAATTTAGGTTCCTTTAAAGAGGAGATTGACCTAGCTTTGAAATTTAGGCTTGACCTCCAGCTAAATTGTAAATTAGATACATAGTTGAAAACCCAATGATAGAAGCATGTTAATCATCAAGCACTGTACTGTCAGACTCACGGATTAGGATCAGACAAATAGTTCACTACCCCCAAAGGATGTTAGATATGAGTGAAGCCTCCCTCCAACAGTCACCTACTTTAAAACCGAGAAACATGTCTCCCTCTGAACCTCTAGGATACTGATACTTGTTTTACCAAACATGTGCCTCAGTTTGTCTTCTTCTTACCCAGATCAGGGTTTTTGGATAAAACTATTGAAGTGTATCCAAATCAGAGACTTCTTTGAGGAACATGTGATACAAGTTGAAAGTAACTGTTCATGCAGGACAAACTTTGACAATCAACTCTAAATAGTACCAGCACTCGACGATGCGGATGGCTTTTCTGGTATGAAGAAAGAAAATAAGATTCGCTTCTTCCTTTTCTTAAGTATGATTCTCTAATTAAAGACTATAAGCAATTCTAAAGAACAAGCCAGAACTGTGGAACCCAACATATTTCATATGAATACATATAATGAGAGTAGTTTTATTCTGTCCTCATCCATACAGTTATCAAATGGAACATTACTAAAATCCAATGCTACCCTACTTAATTACAAGAACCCAGAATTAATTCATCAAAATCCAACCCTCCCAGCGTCAGTCCTCGAAACTACACCAGAGGTTACAATGAGCCATGGTTACCCATCCAGTTGAAGAAAGGCAGAGCTACTTCAACAAACTTAAACATACAAGGAACAAAAAATTTTAAAAAAAAATTCAACAACAAATGTTGCCACTAAATAGGAGGAAAATCATTAAATTGGATGGGGGGAATCCACAAAAAATTAAGCAGTAAATAGCTAAGAAGTAAAAACCCAGAGAGAAAATATGGATCAAATAGAATTTTGGAGCATTTTTATTGGAGAAACATGCATAAGAAACAAAAAAAAAAAAAAAAAAAGCAAAACAAAACAAAAGGCGCATTACCTGAAAGGTGTGAGCAGGTAGTTGCCATCCATGTTTCCTCACCATAACTGGTCCTGCAAAATTCACACCCCAACACCCTACCTTGAAAACCCAAAACCCTAACTACAAAGAAAGAAAGACCCTAGTGAGAGATTCCCATAAAAAAAAAACCAAAAAAAAAAAAAAACAGTCTTGGGAGAGATAGTGGAAGAAAGTAGGTTTCCCTCTTTGTTACCAAATCCCAAATTAAGAACCCCAAAAAAAGGTGAGAAAACAAAACAAAAATAATAATAATAATAAGAGTAAAAGAGAGAATGTTAGTAATGGGTTAGTAGTAGGAAGTCAGAGTTCATATATGAAAACAAAATGAAAGCAATAAATTGAAGAAAGAAAGAAAGAAAGAGGGCGGCTTTTAAAGGCAGGTCAAGAGATAAAGGAAGAGAACGTGAAAAACTGTTGAATATAAGCAGAAATTGACAAAAGAGAAAATCGTTGACAGAAATAAAAAGAAAGAGCAAATTGCATCTTTTGGTTATGAACTCAATAAATAAATTGAAATCTTTTTTTTAATTCAATAAATTAAATATTCCTTTTTACAAATAGAAACAACTAAAAAAGAAATCTGTAAATTGAAGAGACTTTCACCAATTAAAAATAAAAACTTTTGTTACATTAAATAATATATATTCGTATTCATATTATTTTTAAATTATAATTATATTTATAATATTATATATTTATATAAATTTTAATTTGTTTTATATTTTTATTATTTTTTATATATATTATATTTAATGTATTATATAATTAAGTTATAATTAAAACTACTAAATCGAACTTTTTTTTTCTTTGAAATTTATAAAATAATAAAATATAAGTGACAGCCTAGCCCATGACAACTTTCTTAGCAACTACTCAAACAAATTCTTAATTCCAAACCTATTAAAATTAATTTAGGTTGTTATCAACTTACATATTAAAAGATTAAATTTGGGCCACCCCAATAATAATCATTACCCAATTCCACTTCATTCATAAATAGCACAACATATTTCCTTTTTTGTAAAAATAATAATAATAATAATAAATTAAAAACAAAGAAGGACACACACATTGTTACAGTATCCTTCCATACCTTATTATTCAAAGGTTTAGACCATTCAAATAAATACTTGGTATTGTTTGCCACTTTTAGGTTATAATCTTTGTTCATATATGCTGCTAAATTTATTATAAAATTTTGTATTGATTCTGTGAATGTTAATATTTCATTATTTCTCTTTATATATATATATATATATATTTAAAAGAAGTAAAATACAAACTCGTCTTGTTTAAAAGGCGTTGAAAATAAAAGATAAGTAAATATCATATTTGTTAAATTAAAAGCAATTTAGACATGTAAATATGATAAAAAGTTCATTCTATTTATTATCAATTAATTTTAAGTTAAATACTCATTGTAAAATCTATAATAATATAAGTTTTTGTGATTATTTTTAAATATATGTTCATTGTGGTTACATGTAATGAAGGAGTATTAAAGCAAAAAATAATCCACCATAAGCACATAAATAATAATAATAATAATAATAATAATGATAATAATTTTTTTCACATTATTTTAAGTTTAATATTTTACCTAAAATATATTCACAAGAAGACATATGAAATTTGCGATCATTGAATCAAAAACTATAATGTTACTTCACTCCTTTTATTATGTAAATACTAAATAATATAGCTTGTATGTAATTATACCATTTCATCTTTAAAAATGAAAAACAAAATAATCTCTAAAAGGTGACGCTAACAGCTGTATAGGATTCTTTAAAGTGCACAACATCAACAAATAACAATACAAATATATATATATATATATATATGCACACACACACATTGGAATGTTTTCTTCAAAAACTTGAATTGTTTATATAATTTGGATCAAAGATTTAAATAGCGATCATAACACGATATTATGATAATTAATTAATGGTTTTAACACTCTATTATTGATATTCATAATCAATATTTATCATATTTGATTAAGATAACATTAATTATATCCGCAGCATAATAAAAGCAATGCAAGTGAAAATGCATTCGCAAGTGTAATTTAAATCTTGATTTTAATTAAATTAAGTAGTAATTATTTATTTAAATATATTTATATGTTAAAGTAATTATAATTTTTAATATAAAAGTTAAATATTTTAAATTATATTTTCTTTACAAATAAAAAAGTTATTAAAAAAGGGATATTGAATTCAAAGTTAACTGTATAAATAAAGTAGATTTGGATAACGGATTCGAAAATCCGATATTATTCGAACAAAAATCAAGATGGATTTGAGTAATGAATGTCCAAAAATTCATATTTAAATCAAAACAAAAATATTTTTATATTTTTAATTTAGGCTTTTGTCAATTGTTTTATTTTATGAAAATAGATTTAATTAAAAAAAAAAGGTAAAGTCCTAATCACTTAGTGATCCATATAGTTGGGCTTAGGTTAATCTAAGCTTAAAAATATTGTATCAGTGCAAGGCATAAACTAAAGTGGGCTCTTTAATAGGAGAACCCAAATTACACTATAATTGGCTGGATCCCCGCCCCCATCCATAAAAACCTAGTAGTATAAGTAGCCAACGGATCTCGTTAATCACCATATACAGTTCGATAAAAAGAGAAGAAGAATCTAGTCACTCTAAGAGAATTCTCAAGTATACAGTCCGATAAAAAATGGACATACTTGATCATATCTCGTTATCTATAGGGCACCAAACGAAGGAGTTTCTTGGCGTTGGATACGTGTCGACAAGTATATGACTTTAATATGAATTATGTGCTACTTACGTAAAAATATGTTAAAAATAAAAATAAAATTAAATGTAATTAAAATAGAATTGGGCAAATCTGAAGAAAATTGAACACACGATATATTTTTTTCTATTGTGTGCGTTTTTCATCATATATAAAATCAGCTATGAGTAAAACCTCACACCCCAATAAAGTAGAATGCTTGAAATAAAGGCCAAGAACAAGAAGTTAAATGCCAAAAAGAATAAGAAAGAAAGCAAATTACCAAGGTAAATATGTAATAAGGACTAGGAACGAGGGAGGGAAAAAAATAGAGAGCATACTTGTTGAGTAATTTAGATTATGATAATTTAAGAGCTTTTAGCATTTGAGTTTTGAGTTATTTGATCTTAATGTTTTTTTTAAGATTCAAGTTTTTAAATTTAAATATGATACCAAGAAATTTATAGACTATTTGCATGTTAATATTTGATTAAAAAAAATATTAATTTTACATTTTTATTATATATTATTATAGCCTATATGGATACTAAATAAAAGAGTCTTAATAATATAGGGATTGCATACACTTGTCAAGAAAATTTTTGAAATATTAAAACATAGGGCAACAAGATACAACAATAAAAAATAAATTTTATATAATTATCTTTGTCTGACGCATATTTAGAGATGGATATAAAGGTATGATCTTTTAAATATATGAAAACTTAAAAAAAAAAAAGCATACTTATATTAGACACTGTAGAGACTCATACTCGACCTGCGAGATATTCTTTGCTTTAGCCCATTGGGCCTCACAATTTTGTCCACAAAACATGTCTCACAAGTATGGGTTTAAGTCTCTGCATATATATCAAACAGATCCTTCACAGTTTCTTGATACAGGATTGGGGTGTTACAAACTCTTCTTGTTTTGACGTATGATGTCTTCGCCAAGCCCAACACGAAACAAACAAAACTAGAATCACATTAAGATTTTAAAGGTGGCTTTCACCGTCTAGTACATAGCTCCTGCAAGATTCTAGATGTAGCTTCTACTATATAGCACTTAGCCCCCACCAGCTGATGATTGCACTTTGATATTATTTATGGAGACCCACATCCAACCTGCGAGGTATTGAATCTACTTTAGCTCATTGGCTTCGCAGTTTTGTCTACAAAAAGGGTCTTACAAGTATGAGTTTAAGTCTCTACATATATATATATATATATATTAAGCAGATTTTTCATGGTTTCCTTATGCGGGATTAGAGTGTTACAAATTCTTTTTCTTTTAAAGCTTGACCTTCAAAGTTTTGTCCATAGAAGGCGCATCACGAGTATGGATTTAAGTCTTTACATATATATCAAGTAGATCATTCACAGTTTCTTAATGTGAGATTGGGGTGTTACAAAGTCCTCTTGTTTTAAAGCTTGACGTTCTCGTCGTCAAGCGCAATACCTCCTGTTTTAAAGCTTAACGTTCTCATCCAACCCACAGATAGAACCAGATCACACCAAGAGTTGGTATTGTAAAGGTAGCTCCCACGGTATAGCATTTAGCTTCTGCCAGTTGATGATTGTGTTCTAATATCATTTGTACAAACCCACACTTAATTTGTGAGGTATTATCCGCTTTTGCCTATTGAGCTTCACGGTTTTATTCACAAAAAATGCCTCACAAACATGGGTTTAAATTTTTACATATATATCAAATAGATCATTCACAGTTTTTTGATATAAAATTACGGTATTATAAACATATACCTATATTTGATACTCATCTCAGAATCCGAATAATATAGTTTCATCTCATGAAAATAATATGAAAACAATGTTACATATACTGATGTAGCAAAGAATTGCACCTTGGATAGCTGGAAACTAGGGATTCTTGCTTCTACGACCGAGGCAGGGCACCTAGTAATTGATAACATGAAATATGCTAATAACAAGGTATAGACAGCAAAACTCGTGCCGCTTCTTCTTCAATTCTTTCATTAACAAGGGACTTTAAGTTTAACTATTGCCTCGAACATGCATATATTGCGGAACTTAAACCATTTATACGAGCAAGAAAATTGAGACTGTTCCACTATTTATGTCACTTTTAAGTCTATTAAAGGTTTTATAGCCGGTGAAACTTTCACCTTTGAAATGTCAAAGTCTAGCTTCGCACAAATTTTTATGGCCAGAGACTAGGACTAAGAAATCCAACTTATTACCTTTTAGCTAATCAGGTAGCTTTCTTAGAACTTGCAAGGTTTTTTCCATTCATTGTTTTTCTATGTTGGATATAATTTCTGAACGCCATCAATCTTGCCAAAGATTAAGTAAGAAACTGGCGTTAAAGTGGACCAACTATAATTTATATTACTTGGACGAGAATTAATATGTATATATTTGACACAAATTTTTTAATTTTTTTATATATTTAAATAATTATATATTAATATTTATGTTTAAATATATATATATATATATTAAACATAAATATTTAAAAAAATAAAAATCTGAATAATATAATTTATAATATACCAAGCAATGAAGCATGATCGTGATATTTGAGATCTTCTAATAGTATTATTAAAGTCTTCATTCTTTTGTCAGAAACTTGACTAGAAAAAGTCAGTCTGCCTTCCTGACTATAGTGACAACTACTGATATATAGGTAAGGTAATTGACAATTTCTTTTCTGTGCTTTTTTAGAATATTTTTGCGTCCTATATATCAAGTAAATCATTACCAGCATAAGCAATTTATGCTGTTCGAGACGGACTCTTGGTTATTAGTAATAAAATTTTTAACGAAGAAAAAACATGACGACTTGATTTTGTATGAAACTATACGTTTTTTACAGGGATATTAGCTACGGTCAAATTACTCCAAAGATTGCTTCATTCAGTTGATGGGTTTTTCAGCCGGTTTAAATAAGCAAAGGCTTGGAGGATGAAAGAGCTTAGAGCAAATTAACAAAGAAAACCATAATGAAATGTCAACTTATATAACACTAATTATTTAACTTGTAATCCGAATGAAATTTCCGGTCAACCAACAACATAGTTGCAAGTTGTAACAATGGCAAAGTTCTACGGTAAATAAAAACTGAAGTCGTGCGTTCATTTTCCACCTTAGTTGGGCCGAAGAGTTAAATTATTTTCTTCTTTTGCTATTAGCCGATTTCCTTACCATACCAATTAAACATGCTAATTTACGTATGCAAAACAACATGAGTTTAGCTGATGACGACAACCTCATATAAGATTTGACCTAACAATACAAAAATGCAATTACATGCTGAAAATGTCAAACACTTTGACATGCCCAGATGATGTTTTGCTTCACTGATTTAATTACCCACTGCCATTTTTATTTTAATAATTAAAGTTGCAACTTTTTATGAACAACATATATTGATCGATCTTGATTTATGGGATACTAAATCATTTCTACAATCGCCGGATTTTACAAGGCACAATTGCATTAGTCTCTTGGAACTTTTTTAGCCATGTTATCCGTATCCTGGGTTCGATAATTTGAATCTAATTTTTTTTTATATAAAAAGATTATAGTTTGAAAATAACAAAAAAAATTATAAATGTTAATATTCAATTCTTAAAATTATTAAATATAATTTTTTGAAAACGATTACATTAATTAACATTAATTCAAATTCATTTGAATCGAATTTTATACAAGCATAAATGAATCTTATTAGAGTATAGAATCCATTTTCATTGCCTTTAGCAAGAAATAGTAATCAGATTCCAAATCCTTGAAGTTCCATATTTGATGGGATCGCAGCCTTTTTTATGCCCGATCTCCATTTCTATAAAAAAGAATATTTTAAGTTATTCTATTGTTGAGATTAATATATGATAACTAAATACATTATTTACTTCTATATTTTAATAATAGACAGACAAATCTAATGCTATGTCAACAATATGTCTTTTAATTTTTTTTTAAAGTTAAACATGAATTTTAATATCATATTAACTATAATATTTACTATTTTCTAACATTTAAAAACACTTAAAAGTATTCCTTTTCTGTTAATATAGATTGTATAGCATAAATACATACATATTTACTACAAATTATAAATACAAACATATTTTATTTTATAATTGATTGATATTTAACAACTCACTCTATTCTCCTAAAAAGAAGCCCTTTTCTTTTTTCTTTTTCTCTTTCCCTTTATTCTCCTGTTACCAAACTATAATAGATAATTATTTAGTTTATAACTGTATATTTACACAAATATTTTAAAACTACCAAGTAAGAAAAAGGTTTATCTAATTTATAATAAAAGCACATGGTCTTGACCTCTGTATGGACTCTGATAATTAAATTAGAGGTACTGTTCCTACTTTCTTGAAGGAATGTCATTTAAGTAAAGTTCCAAACTTAGCACCCACCATATTTTAGTTATCTCTAAGTTTCTTGTGAATTCGTTAAGTTCGTTAAATTTACAGCATCAAGGCTTGCATTCCGCACTCATACAATATTTTACAGGATTTGAGAAATTTCGTTATCCTCCAAATTTTACCTTTAAAATTCCCTAACTGATCCTAACTAACATCGAACGAGTCTCCTGCAAAGTTACAAACTTGCAAACATAGATTCCCAGATGCAGGGCCACCACCTATTTTTTATTCTTTTCCAAGAAACGTAGTTTCTAACATATAACAATAATAATAAGACCCCAACTAAGTGATAGAGAAAGAGCAAATCAAGGTTCTTTCCTGTTTTTAAATCTCGTTGGTTCCTCTTGTGGCTTTGTCTTTTAGCATTCATATCTAAGATTTAAAAAAAATAAAAATAGTTAAAGGTTTACATTGTTTATTGCTCCACGGGAAAGCACAAGATCTTAACCTTGTTAGTTGACAAACAAGTGAAAACTATGTCGCTACGAACGTCGATTCTTAGAGAAATAATTATACCCTTTTTTTAGAGATTCACAGCAGAAGGAAAGCCACAAATAAAGTTGTTTTGTTTTCGTCCTTTCGTTTTGTCTATAAATATCAAAACAATGGCGTCCTCTCTTCACCACATTAAATCCCATTCAAAACTTTTTGCTCTAACTCATTTATAGTCTTATTTGTCAGAAAGCAAAGCGAAGTGTGATTAGCACAAAGAAGCTCATCGAAGTGGCAAGGAAGTGGAGGACGGTAACTGCCACTGGAAGGAAAAGAATTACTTTACCAAGTCGTACTAACCAAAACATGGCTGATGCAGATCATTCTAATAAATTATTGGTTGTGGATAAAGGCCATTTTGTTGTCTATACAATGGATAAGAACGTTTTGTGATTCCCTTGGCATATCTCAACAACAGTAATTTCCAGGAACTCTTTGAGATGTCCGAGGAGGAGTTTGGACTGTCAAGCGATGGGCCTATAACATTACCCTGCAATTCTGTCATAATGAGTTACATAGTCTCGTTGGTACAACGAGGATTAGCTCAAGATTTGGTGAAAGCAGAGCTCAATTCAATTACTGGCCCCGGCTGATCATCATACACTTCATTTTACATGAAGGACATGCTGACCAACAGTCACTTGTTTGAGGGTTCTGAGTGTGTATTAACCATGTAAAACATTCTGCAATCTGCAACCAAAAAAGGAAAGAAAAGAAACTTGTAAATGATCATTAAACTACTGTAGTATATGCACAAAAGATGTTTCCTTGTAGAATGCTAAATTCATGAAATGCGGTAGACCTTTTTCGATAACTAAAATGAGTTGATTTTTCCCTTTGTTACTGCCTACTATCTAGAATCTCACGAATAGCTGAAAATACATATGAAAGTAAAATATTAAAGCTTTTTCAACACCTCACATTTTTCCATAGCAATCCAGTAACTTCACCTCTGCATTAAACTTTTACTGGATATCTCTTGATAATATATTTCCAACATTAGTGACTGCGATTGGCAAAGAAAGAAAACTTGGTAACCTTATATTGCCCCTATCACTTAGTAGGAAGAAGCGATTGAATTGCAATGCAACCAGCCAAAGAAGGAAAATTGGTAAACAATGTCTATCAACCATGCTTGGTAAGTAACACTATATCTGCAATGTAACCAACTCAGATAGGGTCTGAGCAAATCAAGTGGCAGCAGACAACGTTTCAAAGCATATTTTTTTTTCTTGGTCTGTCCATTCAACGTGTCCTTTTGTTGTTCAGCATCTTATTGTAACTAATTACAGTCTTACATTGAATATTCCACCCAAACAAAGCACATGGTCTTCCACCTTGTATTGACTCCGACAGTCAGTTAGTGCTCATAGTTCTTCAAGGATGCCATTTACGTAAAGTTCCAAATCTAGCACAACTTCTTGTAGTCATCTTCAAGCTTCTTGTTTACGTAATTTTATCCGCAGGGTTTGGATTCATAACAAGTCAAATGTTTAGTAAACTATGTGATATCGTTAATCTGTTAAACATCTGATTCTGTTTTTCTTCTTACTTGTCAATTTACAGCATCAATGCATGAATTCCGTACTCATACAGTATTCTATAGAACGTCAGAAATTTCATTATCTTCCAAATTTCACTCTTGGAATTTCCTAATTGGTGTTAACTAGCATCAAAAGAATCTCTAGAGAAGTTGTGAACATAGATTCCAATGCAAGAAATTACATGCTTCAGCTTTGAAATTCACAACAAAAATAAGGTCCAGCATAGCAAGGAGTCTTTGTTCCTCCTTTATAAATAGCGGACTAACTTCCTCCCCTCATTAACACTAGCAATCATATACCAATCAACCTCCTTTCTCGTTTTCGTTCTTCCAAGATTTCCATCTGCAGCGGGTAAGGAAGCAAGCATGATTACCTCAAAGAAGCTTATCCGAATGACAAGAAATTGGCACAAGATAGCAGCCATTGGAAGGAAAAGAATTGCTTCAGCGAGGACTAAAAAAAAGACAGTTGCTGCAAATCATTCTAACAAGTCATCAGTAGTTGATAAAGGCTGCTTTGCTATATACACAATGGATAAGAGACGTTTTGTGATTCCCTTGGCATTTCTCGGCAGCAGCATTTTTCGAGAACTCTTCAGGATGTCAGAAGAGGAGTTTGGATTGCCAAGTGACGGGCCTATAATATTGCCATGTGATTCAGTTGTCATGAATTATAGTCTCCCTTTCGAAACAAGGATTAGCCAAGGATTTGGAGAGAGCAGTGCTCACTTCCATTACTACCTATCGCTGCGCATCAGATACTCATTTCAATCAAGGACATGCAAATCAACAGTCAATTGTTTGTGGATTCTCAGTAAATTGGCTTTGAATCTTGTAAATGGTTCTGCTATATACAAAAACATCCTTCTCTTTATAGGTGTAAATTATTCAAATTATCATTGTGTATTAACAAAAGACGTTTCATTATAAAATGATTCTGAGTAAAAGATGTTTCATTTTCAGTTTATTTCCTAACTCTGTTTAGCTCTTTCGGTGTCAGGCAGTCCTTTTACTTTTATTATGCACTGAAAAATATCAAGTTCTGTTCTAAAATGGTAGCCTCCAGCATAAGTACCAGATATTTAGAAGATAGTAGGATCCATTTCAGCTAATGATAATGTTATGCAAATGGATAGCAGAATTCATGACTGAGGAGGATCCATTTTGGTCCATCACAATTAATTTGAGACAGTTACAATAATTTTGCACCACTAATAACACCCTGCAAGTGAAATTGTACCCTAAACAGAAGGCCTACCAAAGACCGGCTCTTATGATATGTGAAGAGGAATCCCAAGATTTCTAGCTAATATATATATACACACACACACACACACACACACTTAAGCCAGATGCAGTTCGTTGTGATTATACTTTATGACAAATGAGGCTGGGGGGTAGCAGCCATTTTTTTTAGAGGAACAGAATTTCTTACATATTATTATCTATGTTACTTGTATTCTAGATGAATTTCAGATATGAATACGTGTCTAATACGAGTAAATTAATTATTCTGGTAAGTGTATGCCATACTTACATCTGAACATGTGTGTTGCATGTGAGTTTCATATACGGATACTTCAAGAAAAAAGAGTTGAAGTAACATATATTATAATATCCCCAACTAAGTGCTAGGGACAGACCAACAATCGAAGTACAAAGAAAAGAACTTTTCAAAGAATTTCTTTCTTGTTTTGCATTACAAGTAAATGGTTTGCATTGATCATCACTCCAAAGAAAGCAAAAGTTGTTAACCTTGTCTTTGACTTTAATTTTTGGTTGCTTTCTTCACTTCATTCCAAGTTAATTGATCATTTCTGGAAAGCACAACAGATAAAAGTAAATTGTTTTTCACTAACTTTGGTAAATAAAGTGAATGTACTTAACATCTTTGTCCTTAAACTACAAGACACAGATTAGGAGGAGCTCCCTCAACGATGCGTGTTTTATTTTTTAACCAACACTAGTAAACTTTGTTCGATTATTGCTTCATTTAAATGATCATTGAGAAGGGTTCAGTGACAAAAACGAAATGGATGGCACAATGAGATAGTCTCATCGCATTCATATGAAGCATATATTAGGTACAGTTAGTGTTCATTATCTAATGATTAGCTTAAAGGATGTTCAAGTCAGTCCAGCAACTTGTTTCTGTATAGAAGATAATACCAGGATTCTTATACACTTGAAGTGTTGTTATAATCTCTTCATGTTGTTCTCTTAGTATTATCACCAATAACTATTCTCTTAAGTCTTAAAAAGTTATTATTCATCAAGTTAATTATTAATTATTTAATTTAATATAAAATATTATTATAACTAATAACTTCATTAATCTTAACAAGAGCTTAACAAAAATACTAAAAAGAATTTCAACACATAGGTTTTAACTATGAGAGCATTTTTAATTGTAGCATTGAAGGTAGAACCAACCTCTTGTGAGTCTTCAGTTTATATCAATGCAATGCATGGAATTTTGTTGACTCCTAGAAATTAGTAATAACTAACTATACTTTTGCATAGAAAGTCTCGACACTATTAAAAACTTCAAGTAAAGGAATTTTTTCGATCCTCAATCTTGTATGTGTGTGTGTGTGTGTGTCTGTGTATATATATATATATATATATATATATAGGTGAAGCAACAAATTGATTAGTTCCACCGATCAATAGAAATTAGAACCATCATTTCAGGGTTCTTTAGCAAAGACATACTTACAATTTATAACGTAGAGAGTACAGCCAGGATGATCAGCAGCAGCAAGAGACTTAACAGAATATCAAGGAAATGGCAGAAAATGACTGCCGTAGGGAGGAAAAGAATTTCTTTACCTGGCGGTATCAATGAATCAATGGTGGCTGAGAAAGGTCATTTCGTGATCTACACCACAGATCAGAAGCGCCATGTTGTGCCCATGTCGTTTCTCAGCAATAAGATTTTTGTCGAACGCTTAAAGCTGTCGGAGGAGGAGTTTGGTCTATCAAGTCATGATCCGACAATGTTACCGTGCGACTCAGCCTTGTTTGAATACATAGTCTTCATTGTCCAACGAGGATTGGATAGACGCCACGAGAAAGCTCTGCGTAGTTCCATTTCCCCTGGTCAGTACTCGCTTTGCACTTCTTTGCATCAAGAGCGGACGGCACAAAAGTCACTTGTTTGTGGATGCTGAACAAATTGCAGTTGAATGATGTAAATGATTGAAACTACCATAGTGTAATATACAAGGTGTTATTCTAAAATGCTTAAAACTATAATACAATGCAACATCAGTTTTACTCTATGGCATTTGATATTTCCCCTTCAACTTCTCATGAACTCTAGCATCAAAGATCAATTAAAACTATGTTTGCAAAGGTCAAAAGTTAGGCAGCCCCGGCCCCTTTGGGATTGATATATTTCGCTCACTTTTAATTTGGGACCATGGTTAAACTCTGTAGTTGTGTTTCCTGATAGGTTTGGCAGCATAGTGATGTTGTCTGTGTGAATTATCCATTACATATGCAAATGGAATTCAATTATACGATCAAGCTCCGAAAACTCTTATCACAGCCATGCAGGTCAAGGTTTAAACAAGAAAAATTTTCACAATTCAGTTCAATAGTTTAGTTCCAATACCTCATGGCCAGTTGTTAAGACCTTTTTTCTTCTTCTTGTTATTCTAAATATTCAGATATAACAACCTAAAATGTTTTGCATTAATTAATCCTGTTGAAATCTAGGTAAAGAATGGATTAGATAGTTTAGAACAGAATGGAGAGAATGATTGTTTTTTTTTTCTTGTACATCTATTCTGAAAACACTGGTATATATACAGCCAAAACTAAGACTATTCTAGGTAAC
>JBBYHK010489578.1:0-16186 GCA_038382065.1 Adansonia grandidieri | reverse complement strand
AAAATGACCTTACACTTGTTCTCGAAATGTTTGTGCCTTGTTTTTTAGTCAATACCTTGAGTGGTATGATCAACGGGCTGTTTCATCATCCTAAATTACTTTGGGGCTATGCAAATGAGTTCATGATGCTCATGCCACTCTTTCCCTTCAGTCATAGACGTTCGAATGTCAATGACTTGTGTTTGGACTCGTAAACTTAAAGAAAATAAAAAATACCCCCTGCTTTGCTTTGTCCCCTATTTTCGGTTATGGTCAAAATTGAGTTGTTTTTTCGAATTTTGCCTCGAGACATTCAAATGTCTTTGTATCACCCTAATCAGACTCGAGAACATGCTTTGACCTCCCATAGGCTTGTATAAAGGCACAAACACATTTTACTTCTTTACCATCCTCATTCACAATAATTTCTTTTGCCAAAAGTCATCAAAATGCTCACTCGTTTTCCAAATCACAAAGCTTTATCAATTTAAGTCTTCCTACTCAACTTCTCTAAAGAGTGTTAGATGTGTCACTTTTGGGGATACTCTAACCCCAATCTTCTGAGGGGATACTCCAACCCCGCTTCTCAAAATTGTCAAGATTTAAAAATCTTCCTTTGGCAAAAATTATTTACCATTCACGGGGATACTCCAACCCCAACCTTCCAAGGGGTTACTCTAACCCTACTTTTCAAAATTGTCAAGATTTTAAATAAACTTCCTTCGTTAAAATTATTTGTTATCTATGGGGATACTCTAACCCCATCTTTCTAAGGGATACTACAACCCTGTCTTTCGATTGCAATTAATTTTTTTCCTTCCTGGACTCCTATGAATATGTCAAACAAACCTTGTTTAATCAAGAAACCCAGATGCATCTTGAAAATTATCGATTTGGTTATTCCTAGATAATCGATGCAATAGTGAGATAAATTCCAACAGTCCACCCATTTTCTTTATCATTGCATTGAATGATCCATGTTATGTTATTTCATTTATTGCCTCATTAACATGATTGCTTTGTGATGATTATTTGTATTCATGTTTTCAAAACATTTTAAAATAAAATTAAAGGTAATGTTCCGCCTGGGTATTTCTCCAGTGCCCAAAGTGGAACATTCCATTTTCAAAGTAAAATCCAGAGGTCATTTTTATCAAAACTCTCTATATTCCTTATCTCTCGGTGGCGCATATGAGATTAAATTTTTTTCATCAAAACTTGGATTATTTCTACAAGATTCATGCATTAAAAAGGGTTATATCGAAATAATGACAAGTTAAGATCGAAAGAATTGAAACCGAGCAAGATATAGCTAGTACGATACCGATTTCGGGTGGCACGAAAAGGTTCGTACCTCATCGTGCGTAACCAACTCCCAAACCCAAATAATGAATCTTTGTATTACGTAGATCGCGGGATCAATGTTTTGAGTTTCATAACTCAAAATGTAGGTTTCAATAGGCATCCGATCATGCCTAGCCCGAAATGATCAGTGGCAACTCCAAACATTGGCCATTTCATGAAGGTCATCTGAAACCAGTAAGATAAGCGATTCATCTTATGGTCCCGTTTATTGTATCATAAGTCAAGAATCCGTACATTCTTATCCTCATCATATCGCGAAAGAAAAGTCTCAGGCAAGAAGACATTTCTAAGTCAAGAAAATATTTTAAGTCATGCGCACCCATAGATCCGCGAGGATCCACCCCGGGGTAAGTTGCGACAGTATTGACAGATGATTTTTCAAATCTTATATTCTTTTTTGCTTATTTGGATCAGTCAAAGGCACGTAAGTTAGTCCTTGGTGGTTGTTTGGTGTGTTCTATTGCGTATTCTATGTAGTTTTTTTTCAAAATGTTTTAATTTTTATTGTAAATTGACTTACCCAAATTCGAATAGTGGAGATATGATGTTTGAGATCTGATCTTATAGAAAATATCAATCAACTAGTAAAACTTGAAAAAAGTCAATTAAGGGGCTTATACAAAATAGGTTATCTATAATGATAGAGACTTATTGCTAGTCTAGATTAAATTTTATAATTTTAGACATCAATACCTTACTTCAAGAGTTTTCATCAAGTGGAGATATTTTGCATTTTGTATAATTTATCATAGTGGTTTAATTTAAATTCAAGGTTCATTGACTTAAGATTCGATATTTACAGTTGCAATATCATACATTCATGTAAATATTGTAGACACTTGATTTTATCTGAGCCCCTTTTAAACAAACGTGTCCAATCAGGAACTTTTCGATGAAATGCACCCATTTTTCTCCCTTGAACAATTTCTAACATCTTAAGATTTAATTGAAATGTAATAAAATAAAATAATAAAAATAAAAAAGGAGAATAATTGTCGGTTGCCATGTTACTAGGCAATAATTGTCGGTTGTCGTGTTACTAGGCATTATAGGTGACATGATAGTAGGAGAAAAATTTTTTTAGGGAAGATTTAAAATGCTTTGGGACCATATTGAAAAAATGAAAAAAAATGTCTTTTTTATGAAATTCATGAAAATGTATCGATATGTTCATTAATAATCGATACATCATCATGTTTTAGTCATTCCAGGCTACAATGCCATATTGTATTAATACAATGCTTTTTGTATCGATACAAGGCCATATTGTATTAATACAATGTCATGTTTTTCATGGATTTTTTGTTCTAAAAATGATTGTATCGATACAAACACCTATGTATCTCTACATGAAAATTTTCATCATAAACAAGCTTTCTTACCTAAGTTTTCTTACATTTTTCCGTAATGGCCTTGGAATACTTCATAACCATGCAAAAAGTTCTTCATAAACATTTTTTCATTGAAATATAGGCGTGAGAACCACTTACATGGATTAAGTTATTAAGCTTAAATAAGCTTTGGATAAATGAGTTAATGCTCAAATCATACATAAGAACTAAATGGAATCTAGGTTGGTTTTTTTATTTTACTATTTTGAATCTACTTTAGCTGAATTTCAGTGAATGGATATTTTGAGTTAATGTTAAAACATCTTTCTTACATGGAGCCAAGATATGGCCATTTGGAGTGAGGGTTCTCTTTAAAGGCATGTAGCTGGGATTGTCCATCAAACTTAGCTGAAAACACGCTCCATTTAGAAGGGTTTCAACTCTTAATCAGACCGCCTAGCCCGATAGAGAGATTACTTGCAAGCAAGTATGGATTTGTTGTTAAGAAATAAGTGGTAGTGCATTAGGATGAAAGATGATCATCCAAGGGAGGTTTTAGACCTCTCAAAGCATCCAAAATAAAATAGATAGCTAGTTCTCAGCTAAGCTTCAGCAGAAGAAAAAAAGGCAAAAAGAAAAAAAAAAGAAAGAAAAAGAAAAGAGCATGGGCTTTCTTCAAGCTTCAGAACTAAGATCATTTTTCTTTGAATTTCTACTTTCATCTCATATCTTTTCTTCCTCTTTATGTGAGCTTATGGATCCTAAACCATGCTTGGGTGATGGTTTGAGCCAAAAGTGTAAAAACCATGTTTATGGCCAAACTTTGAGCAATGATCTCCAAATGTTTTGTTTTGGTTTCTTTGATAATTTCTGTTTAAAACTTCATAAAAATCATTTTTTTATCAAGAAAACATGTTTTCGTGCATTTCAAAATAAGTTGGCATGATTTATAGTTTTTTCCATCTTATTGTTTTCTTTCTTCTTGCTATTGTTAGCTATCCCATGCTGAGTATTTCTCATGCTATATGTTTCATGCATTCCATGTAATTTTTATGCATTATGATAATGGTTCATATGTCCATGCATTTTCCATAAGAATATTGTGATTATAGAACATTACCATGCATATTAATGATTTATGTATGTTCATGTTGGAAAACTATTTTTAAATCATGAATGGCATGTATCTTATGACATTTTCTTTTCACACATTAAGGCAATGATATATATATATATATATTTATATTTATATACATCCATGCATCTTTCATGACAATTTTTGTGATCATGGTAGCATCTACATGCAAATGATAAATTCATTTATGTTCATGCCATATTTGTATGTTTGCTGAGAAAAATGTTTATGGGTGTATCTGTGATGTTAGAAACCTTAAGTTATTAAATTTTTCACAATGTTTTCTTGCATATTAAAGATTATTATGTCATTGGTACATTTAAGTTATTTTCTATGATTTAGAAATTATTATATCACCATGTATTTTAGAGATATTGAAGTTATTTTCCATGATCTAGAAATTTTTGTCATTACATGCATTTTAATGGCATTTTAGTCATTTTCCATGATTTAGGTGTTATTATGTCAATTCATGCACTTTAATGTCATTTTAGCAAATTCCATGATTTAGGACTATTTATGCAATTTCATGCATTCTAAAGTCATTCTAGTGATTTGCCATGTTTTAGGATCTATTATGGCACTTCATGCATTTTAGGACTATGTTAGTCATTTTCCATGACATAGGCATTATTATGTAATTACATATATTTTAGAATCATTCTAATCATTTTCCATGAATTAGGAACTATTATGTAATTTCATGTATCATAAGGCCATTGAAGTAATTTGCCACGTTTTAGGGACTTTTATGCAATTTTATTTATTTTTAGGCCATTTTCATCATTTTCTATGTTTCAAAGACCATTATGCAGTTTCATATGCTTTTAGCCATTTTAGTCATTTTCAATGATTTAGGGATTATTATGTAATCTTAAGCATTTTAGCACTACTTCTAGCATTTCCATGCATTTTGGGATCATTTAAGTTATTTCATGCACGTTAGGGACCGTTCGCAATTTCTTTGTATTTTAGGGTCATATAAGTTATTTTCATAATTTAGGGACCATCTAACATATTCCATGCAATTTAAGACCATTTAGGATAGTTGGCATAATTTAGGGTCATTTTAGAGATTTTTATCACTTTAGGATAATGCGAGAATTTTCATGTCGATGCATGTTCTTTAGAGTTTTTTAGGTGCTATTATGCTAAAAAACTAGTCTGATATTATCAATTATAATACGAGTTTTAAATACAATTCGAGGCAATATCAACTAAAATAGTCCAAAGGCGTGGTTCTAGTACATGAAAGTCTCCTCTTCAATTATTTGTTACAAAGGAATACTCTCCTCCTTAAACAAGTAAATTGAAATTTTCAATTTTCTCGAGTAACAAAACTTTTGTAGTCCTCTAAGTTTTTCTAAAAGGGTGCAAAAAATATTTTGATTTCAAAAATTAATCGAAGCCTAATTTATTTGGAACCGAAAAAATAATATTAATTATAAATATTTCAAAATATGGGAATTATAATTAAGTATCAAAAAATTAAGATCAATTCTAATCGGCTTTAGGATAAAACATGATTAATAAGTACCATTTTACTAGCCTTGTGAAAGGGACATGTCTCACTCTATGCATAACCGACTCCAAACTCTTTTCGTACGAATCTCTCATTAATACAAAAACTTTGAAGTTTATTTACGAGGGTTTCATAACCCTCAAAAGACGACGAACTCTAGTAGATGACCAATCTCACCTAGTCAAAATAGATTGGTGGTGACACCAAGTCTTTCGGTCATTTCGTAATGATCACTTAAAGTTAAGTTGGATGAGCGATTCTATCGGACAATTAAATCACATTCCAACATGAAAAATAAAATAGCAATTTACCCATCTCAAGTTTAATGTGTTGGATCCACGTTCAGCACGTTTATGACAAATATCATACAGCAAATTTGCAAGCATATATCTAATATTATAAATGGGTTCCCTTTAAAGGTGCAAAGTTTAATCAATTCCCTTTTTTCTTTTACTATTCATTTACTTAAAAAAAAACAACTAATCAATTTTTTTCTGCTATTTGTTTATTTAAAAAATAAAAAATAAAATTATAATAATTTTATTTATTTATTTTTTAATCATTATGTATATATATTTTTATTTGTATAATTATTTAATCAATTTCATGGACAATAATAAAATAATTTATGAAAATAAATATTCTTATATATTTCATATTTATAATTAATTAAAATTATCATATTGATGTGAAAAATATCACCCAATTAGGCCTGTAATTTTTTTTTTTTTGCTATTTTCTTAATTTTCTTAAAAAAGAAATGAAATAAATAAGAAATTATTTTATTTTTTATTTACTTTCTAATAACTATTATATATTTTTATTTTTATAATTATTTAAATTAATTTAGTAAATAATATTTTAAAAAATTAATGAAAATAAATAATTCTTACATATTTAATTTTTATGTTAATTAATTAACACAAAAATATTACATTAATTTTAAGGATGCCTAATAATAAATTATAATTTTTATTTTATTTTTTTTTCTTGTAGTATCGAATCGAGTGCCTCAATTGATGTGGAAATATTGTTTAAAAAACTCATCCCTAGAATAGCACGGGTCTCATTCTATCCACCCAACATGGAGTTCATTAGAATGTTTCTTTTCAACTTTGGGCCATTTGAAGTGATGGCCCAAGAACTTAACTACAAATTATCTAAAATGGATTGTCCCACTTGTGAATTATGTTTTAATTTTTTTGTGCCCATTTTTATTTCTATATATTTAAGTGTATAGTTAAATTCGTGAAATTAATTGAAAATATTAATTAAAAATAATATAAAGAAGACTATTAAATGAATAAATTAAATGATATTTGTTGAAAAGTCCCATAAAATAAATATTTTAAAAAATATAAGCAATTTATGAAAGAATCCTAAGCCTTTCAAAAATATTAGCGGGCTCCCAAAAATTATTTTTGCGAAGAGCATTAATCCTAAATAATTACAAAAGCATATAATGAAATAAATATGCATTTATTAACATTGTAACAAGTTATCTCAAGCCAGTTTCATTATATATATTGATCTTATAGATTGCATATTTAGGTCCATCAATTGCACTTAAAAAATATTTTTATGATATACATTATGTAATTTATAAATAATTCGATATATATATATATTTATATTAATCTTACAAATTATTAAAATTATCATGTCCAACAACCTATAGTTATATTAGTGTTATATTGTTAACATATATTAAGAATTCAAAATTTATTTAAGTAAATAATTTTAATTTTACCCATGAAGCGAGGGCAGCATGCTAGTTATTAATCAATTCAAGATTGAGTTAAATAGAGATTATAACAAAATCATGGGAAAATAACAAATTAATGAAAGTGAAAAGCTTTTGTTTCTCCTCTTCATTTTTCATGAGCATAGTGTAGCTAGTTTTGTTGAAGGAAGAAGATATATATGGAACCAACAACAATTGATTCTTAAGAAAATATATACACAAATTTTCTTAAGAGGGCAGATTTCTTTGCTTTGGCTTAATCTGTCAATTTCTAATACAAGAGAAGTATGATTCAATTTCAAGTATTCAATTATACCCTTTTGCTCCATTTACTTCATCTCTTCTTGCTAGCTTAACAATCTATTTTTCTCTAGTTTTCCTATACCAGAAACTTAATTGGAGGAAACTTTCATTTTCATTGCTAATTTGTTTTTTTTTTTTTTTAATTTTTATATAAATGAGGTCGTAATTTGAAAACAATATAAGAGATTGCAAATGTTTAACTTAAGTTTAAAATTCAAATTAATTGAATATCATTTTTTTTAATTATGTGAACCAATTGAATTAAGCTCAAATTTTAGGTTTTTCTTTACGCATTTAATTTTTATAACAATTATGGTTTTGATTTGTAGAATGATAGCTAAACCTAACAAACAAAGTTAGAACAATCATATTTTGACTTTATGTTTAGCATATGACATAAATAACTTTAGAGATCTCATTAAATTATCAATTAATTAATCCATACTTAATGGAGATTATTAAGTAAGTACGGTCCCTCCAATCCCATCTCTTTCAATGATAAGAATAGTTCAATGAATACCATCAGATCGTTTCTTATCTTTCACATATTACAACGGTAATAAGAATAAGAAAAGTCGAAGTTTGATTATAAATAAATTTAGAGAACCATTCGAAAGGTAAACGCATCGAATAAGGATGTAAATAAATAAAACACAATAATTATATTATCTAAATAATAATTTTATAATAAATAAAACAAAATGATTCTGTTTTATTATTTAAATAATAATTTTATTAGGTAAGTTCAGATGATCAAAAATCTATTTTACATCAAATTTATTGAATTAAACGAATAACCTAACTCTGAAACGAACATAGTACTGAACTCTTGGTGACACAATGAACGTGTGTCATCTCGAACTAAAGCCCCTAAATACACAATTGCAACTCTACTTAATTTGAAGTTTGATAACTGAACGAGGGTTTTTAGGTTTGGCAGATTATTAATTCCAAGTTCCAACCCTTTACAAACCGTTCAACATTTTACCTTCTCCTATTGATAGCTTCGCTAATATAATGTTAATTATATTCCTGAAAATACGTTACTATGGACTCTTTTATTTTAATGTAGATAGTGCTCGACAATTTTCTGGACATTAATTCGTAATTCATACGGATCATTAATAAATTGATTCTCAACATTAGTATAAAATCTGTAAAGAATCATAATGCATTTGTATCATATATATATATGTTCGTATTTTAGGCATATATAAAAATCTTGATACGTTAATAATTTAATTTATATAGATTTGTTATGTTCGTTTATTTGTGTAATGTTTTAATTTTATTCGATGTTGTGTTATTGTTGCATTATCTTGTTATATTCAAAATTATCAGGTTTAATTGTAACTATTTAAATAATTCTAAATGATGTGTTATATATCTATAATAATTGAGATTTATTGCTTGTCTAAAATAATTTTGTAATTTTAAATATTTATATCTTACTTTAAAAGTTAACATCAAGCAATGATATTTTGTATTTTATATGATTTATTATAATAGTTTAATATTTTTAAGTTCAATGACTTAAGAATTTGATGTTGCAGCTTAATTATCATATATTAACGTAAATATCATAGTGAGGTTACAATCATCTATCTACTACTGTATATGGACTCACTTTAAAGGACTTACTTTAACCAATTCTTTTTCTTTTAGTATTATTTACTTTAAAAAATCAAATCAATTCTTTTTTTGGCTATTTCTTTAAAAAGATAAAAAAAATTAAAATTTTTAACCATTTTATTTATTTACTTATCTGCTTTTTAAGTATTGTGTGTATATTTTCATTCCTATAATTGGTTAACCAATTTGGTAAAAAATAATTAAAAAATTAATAAAAATAAATATCCTTACATATTTAATTTTTTTATAATCAGTTAAAAATTATTAAATAATTAAATAATTAAATGGTAGTTCTTAAAAATCACATAAAATAAATATTTTAAAAAATTTTAAGCGATTTATAAAGAAAAAAAAATCCTAAGCCATTACAAAAATATTGGCGGACTCTCAAAAATTATTTTTACAAAGAGCATTAATCCTAAATAATTACAAAAGGACATAACAAAAATTAATATATATTGGTTAACATTGTAAAAGTTATCTCAAGCAAGTTTCAATATATATAAATATTCATCATATAAATTCCATATTTCGATCCATCAATTGCACTTAAAAAATATTTTTTATGATATACATTATGTAATTTATAAATAATTATTTTCAATATATATATATATATATTTTTATATTTTAATCTTACATATTATCAAAGTTATCATCTCCAACAAACTATATTCATATTAGTATTATATTATTAACATATATTAAGAATTCAAAATTTATTTAAATAAATGATTTTAATTTGATCCACGAAGCGAGGGCAGCACGCTAGTTATTAGTCAATTTGGGATTGTGTTAAATAGAGATTATAATAAAATCAATTTTAACTTGGTTAAATTATGTGATTAAGCGAGATTGGACCTGTCATAAACTATTGTATTTGTGTTTCCATGTACGTAGCAAATGCAAGTGGGATCAAGTGCAATATTAGCAACGGTTGCTGGTTTGACTTGATAACAAATAAATAAATTTGTAAATTGTGATTATCGTACACCAATTTGCCAATATTTTAATGCCGTCCAAATAAAGAAATAATAATAACGTACCCATTGCTATTTATATATATAAAAGATCTTGTAAATCAAAGATAAAAAAAAGTTATAAATATTTAAATTTAAAAGTTAAATTTAAATTTATTAAATATTATTTTTTTAAAAAATAATTATTTAAATTCGTAAAATTAAATTTAAATTTTATGTTTTTTTTTTACACATTTAATTTTATAACAATTGCAGTTCCATAGAATGTTTAGCTAAACCTAAACAAACAATATTAAAACAATCATATTTTGACTTTCTATATAGCATATGACATTAACAACTTGAGAGATCTAATTAAAATGGCATTTAAATAATCCGTACTTAATGGAATTATTAAGTACGTACGGTCGTTACGATCCCACCTCTTTCAATGATAAAAATAGCTTAATGAACGTCATCAGATTCTTTCTTATCTTTAACATATTATAACAGTAATAAGAAAAAGAAAAAGTCGAAGCTTGTTAAAAATAAACTTAGAGAACGGATAGGCATTGACGTTCCTACTTTTTAAATATTATGGGACTCAGCAGAGCTATCGTGCTTTGGTTTTGAATAGAAAAATATTACTTATCCAAATTTAATTTAATTCAATTTAAAAATTTATTTTATTATTTAAAAAATATTAAAATATTAAAAATTATTTTATATTAATATTTATATATTTTTATAATTAAATTAAATAAAAATATTTTATTATTTAAATAATAATTTAATATAATCGATTTTGATTATTAAAAAGCTATTTTAAATCTAATCCAATTCAAATTAGATTTATACTGAGCAAGTAACTTGATATTGAATGGAGCTAATATTGAACTTGTAGTAACAAAGTAACGTGTGTCATCTTGATCATAGTTAAACTTACTCGAGGGCCAAATAATTTGTTTGTCTTGGGTTTACATTTTAATAATTCAACTGGTCGAAACACTAATCATCCAATAAAATAATAAATTTTTTAATTTTATTATAAAAATATTAATATAAAAATATTTTATAATATTTTAATATTTTTTGAATAATAATTCAAATTTATGTGTCAAACCAAATTTAAATCTGAGCAAAATAATAAAAATATTTCGAACCATCTTCTTGCCATAAACAGCTCTAATCTATCCTTAAATACATAATTGCAACTCTACTTAATTTGAGGTTTGATAATTGAACGAGGGTTTTAGGGTGGGCAGGTTATTAATTCAAGTTCCAACCCCTTTCAAACCCTTTAATTTACATTTTTACCTTCTCCTATTGATAGCTTCGTCAATATAAACTTAATTATATTCCTGAAAATATTTTACAACGGACTTTATTTTGTTTCAATTTATGTAGTGCTTCACTATTTTTGGAAATTCATAATTCATGCAGATCACATAATACTTTGATTCCCAAAATTAGTGTAAAAATTTGTTAAGAATCATACTGTACTTGTATCATACATATATACTATTTTTGAACCTGTGTCATACACAAAAACATATTTATATTCTAGCAAATTTACTTAAAATATAAGTTTTAAATTTATCAGTAATACAAAATATTCATACTCAACATTTGTATTTGAATATAAGTATAATCATACCCATATCAAATATATACTTGTATCTAATAATTACTCTAGTTTGGGTAATATAGCTTTTACAAACTCATCTTCAAAATTAAAACAAAATCACGAAGTCTCACCAAATACAGAAGGGATAAATGATTAAAAGGAAAAAAAAAATCAAAATATAGTATTGATCAGTTGTTATTCTAAAAACAAGACCTACACAAATAAGAACATACAAATAAAACCTCAACAAAACTCATAATAAGCAAGACTATGAAATAAATTTCATGTAGGAAAATGAATATAATACTACATCAAAGCAAAGGTGAAGAATAGCAAGTAATATTTATGTTCGAGATCATATTGCTATCCAGAGACATTACAGTAAATGTTTCAAAAAATTACCACTAATTATGTAATTTAATAACTTATATATATATATATATATATAAATGAAATTATGTGATCTTTCCATTCAAAGTTCCAAATTTGAATTTGACTTCTCACCAAATATGATTTTTTTAGAAAAAGAAATATTTCTGTATCACATAGTCAATCTTTTTAAAGGCCAAACTTTTCGTTTATGTTTATATATATAAAATAAATTTTATTTAAAATCTAATTCCATTGGCTTTGTTTGATTTATAAAGCATTAAGTTTTACGGTAAAAAAAGTTATGAATGAACAAAATTGTATAATAACTATTTTTTGAATAATAGGATACATGGTGCTTACTATATCAAAGAGCTAAAATATACATATAAAATGATTGCCTTTTTATAAATATATTATTTGTATTAGATATAAGATGTTAAATCCATTATATATATAATTGAATTTCCAATAAAAAATTTCACTGTTTAATTATATTTACGTTAGACTTTAAAAACATATATTCGACCAAATTTTTTGTAACTTTTCACCTAAATAAATGCTAACATTTATTGATGTAATGGAGGATATATATATATATAATATTTATATATTATTATAAAGTGTAAAGTAAAATACAGTAGTGATTATCTAAACATAAATAATTGTAATTAATTTTTGAAAAGAGTTAATTTTTTCAAAATTAAATATATATACACCAAATCGAATATATCAGTAAGGACAGCAACTGTTAAGACATTACTCATGTAAAAAAGTTAAAACTATTTACAAAAAATAATTGCCTTTTCTACCAAAGATTTTGGGCTTTTAACCAAAGATTCTGTCTCTTTTACCAACGGTGGAGGATAAATCAAATTCGAACGTTTGCAGATGAAATTTTGATCAAAATATTATGTCATTTTTGTCTTATGCTAATTATTATCCATTATTTTCTCTATTTTCCATATTTGAATTAATTTTTTCTCCATAATAACTGTCAAAATTCATTAAAGAACATTTAGGCATTTATTAGGCAACAAAATGGAATTAGTTTTGTTATCAATATTTACTATCTTAATTAGTACTATATTTTTTTAAGACATATTTAATTGTTTACTCTTAATTTTTTTTCGATTGACAATAGTTTAAATTCAAATCATATTTAATTACAACATAAACGGTTTGCAGCAATGGGTAAAATAAATATATAAATTGTATACCATAAAATAATAAAATTCACATAAACGTTAATATTAAATGGTGTTTAAAAGCTTAAATGTTGTTAAGGGTAAATAAAATATTATAAGAAACGATAATTACTAATTATGCAATTTTCATTAAACATAGAATGAAAATGATACTGAATCAGTAAATGTTAAAAAAGATGAATAGAAATATTAGATTATAAATGAGACTGAACTTGTAAAATTAAAACCCTGTAAACTAAAAAAATTAGAGATAAAAATATTAATGAATCAATACCAGTAACTTCTCAGTTCTTTATAGCTTTAAGCATGTATCAATTCCATCTTCACTCTATTTGGAAGCTTTTATGGCCTCAATTAGACAAAAATAGGTTGATTATTGCTAGAACTATTCATAAAAATACATACAAGCCTATTCTAAAAATAATTCGTAAAATAAAAAAAATTCTCTTGAAAAGATATGTAAATGCTAATAAAAAGTTATAGAAAATAAATTTTTAACTATGTAAGAAGGCAAGGGAGTAAAACATGACATATTCACTTTTTCTACTTTAAAAAAATTACAATCTTTCCGAAAGTGACAAAACTCAAAGAAAGAAAAACAAAAAATAACAACATGATAACGCTAAATGCTAGAGAAAACCTATAAACATAATGAAAGTTGTTGAGGTCGAGCCATCTATTTATAATAGTGAATAAAAGATAAAATGGTTAAGATTTTAAATATAGACATTTAATGTATTTGATCGTAAAAATAAAGAAATATTATAATAAGGATTCTGTAATACTTCTTTATTGTAAATTAATTAAAATATTTGGATATCTTTGATTATTTGAATAATTGTTGGTTACTTTCTACTATTTCAACTTGATTTTCTTTTAAAATTGAATTTAAATGGTTTTAAATTAGTTTTATAAAATTAATTAGAGTACACAAATATTTTCTTTAGTATTTGTAGAAAAATCCCTATTTATATTAGTCTAATAAATAAATTTAATTTAATATTTTCTATGAGCTATGGAAAGAAAATTAAAATTTTTTCTTACATATATGTAAAAGGTAAGTCAATTAAAAGTAGAAAAGGAAATAAATATAATTAATTATATAAAATATAATATTTTAATATTAAATTTAATCAAGTTAAAATAATAAAATGTGTCAAACATGGCTATCTTTTACAACCATCCACAAGTTAACAATAGACTATCCACATTAGATAATTACTTTTTTCACAAAATATTTTGACTTTTATATATTTATATAAAATTAAAGTACACAACTATATTCTTTATTATTGGTAGGAACCTTTATATTAGTCTGGTTAGTAAATTTAATTTAATATTTTCTGTGAGATATAGAAAAAAAATTAAATTTATATTTGTTTACGTATATGTAAAAGGTAAGTCAATTAAAAGTATATTAAAAAAAATACATATAATTAATTATATGAAATATTTTAATATTAAATTAAATCAAGTTAAAATAATTAAATGTGTGATACAAGTTAACTTTTTACAACCATCAACATGTCAATATTATAGGTTATTCACATTGGATAATTAACTTTATCGCAAAAAGTTTTGGCTTTTATATATTCACATAAGATTAGAGTATAAAAAAAAAAAATCTTTCTTATTGATAGAAAACTCTTATCTATTGTAATTTGATAAATAAATTTAGTTTAATATTTTCTATGATATATAGAAAGAAAATGAAATTTTATTTACTTACATAAGATAAGTCAATTAAAAGTATAAATGAAAAAAATATAATTAATTATATGAAATATTTAATATTAAATTAAATCAAGTCAAAATAATTAAATGTATGATACATTACTACTTTTTAAAGCCGTCCACTTATTAATAATATAGATTTTCTGGGTTGGATAATTACCTTTTTTGCAAAGGGTTTTGATTTTTATATATTTATATAATATTTGATATTTTTTGTGACATATAGAATAAAAACTAAAATTTTGTATGTTGACATATATGTAAAAGGTAAGTTAATTAAAAGTATTAAAGAAAATAAATATAATTAATTTTATGAAATATTTTAACATAAAATTAAACCAGTCAAAATAGTTAAATGTGTGAGACATGGTGACTTTTTGTGACAGTCCACATGTCAATAATATAAGCTATGCGCATTAGATAATTAACCTTTTTTGCAAAAGTTTTTGGATTTTATATATTTATATAAGATTAGAGTATAAAAACTATATTTTTTTTATTATTGGCAGAAAACCATTATTTATAAATAAATTTAATTTAATATTTTCTATGAGATATGAAAAGAAAATTAAATTTTTATTTATTTACATATATGAAAAATGCAAGTTAATTAATTAAAAGAATATAAAAGAAATAAATATAATTAATTATATGAAATATTTTAATATTAAATTAAATCAAGTCAATATAATTTAACTTGTGACATAAGTCGACTTTTTATAACTATTCACATATCAATAATAAAGATTATCCACATTAGATAGTTACCTTTTTTGCAAAAAATTTTACCTTTCCTAAAGCAATAAAATGACACATTAATATTGAAGATTTTAATACTCTAATAGCCAAATTATCCTTCTAGATTACACATTAATATTACTACCTAAATCATTTCTAATTTATTGTTTAAATAATATATATTATTACCCTAACACATATTCGAGTAACATTTAGTGTATATTTGTGTATCTATCTTTTGTTTCATATTTTTTGGACATTTTTTCTGGTTTCAAATTTTAAATTTGCCTAAGCCCCAGAGATTATTACTTTAAAAATTAGGATTTACTATTTATCAATGTGTTAGATTTATATAATATAAAGTATTAATGTGTTAAATTATAAATAAATATATTTTGTATCGTGAATACGATGTAAAGGATTGGATTTAATTTGATTCACCAACTCCTTATTGCACAAATGATGTAAAATCATTAATCGAAATCAATTTTTAATTGATCATGCAACAAAGGAATAAAATCATGCATTTAATAAATTTAT
>JBBYHK010489577.1:0-70999 GCA_038382065.1 Adansonia grandidieri | reverse complement strand
AATAACTTGTAATTTGATTAATTGATAATCATTTGAATTGTTATATAATTTAGATTGTTAATTGGTTTAGTAGTGGATTTTGATAAAATTGCTCTGAACTAAGGAAAGTATCTATTTCACAAAAGTTATGAAATCGGCCAAATCCTAGAATCCCTAATTCCCTAAGCCTCTTTTATCTCAATTAGTATTCCAATAGATTTCAAAGTGTTTTTGATTGCGGTGAAGCTAGAAAATTAGTTTTCTATCTCAATGGAATCAACCAAAATCAAGAATTGTGATTTATGTTTCTATTTGTTGGCATCTATGAAAAACAACTATTTTCTTATAGAGTTATCTCTCATTCTCTTTGGTGAAATAGATAAGGAAGTCATTCCTAGATCATATTGGATCTACACCTATTGGCAATATACCTTTTGGTTGAGGCTTAAAAAACCTTCTGGCTATCACCAAAGAACCATTAGACCTCATGAAGGCTCCAATAGGTATATATCACTATCAGAGGCAAAACACTTGGACTGCTTTTGGCCTCAAGAATAAATCATAATAATCAACCCATGGTGCTTTCGTTAAGGGATTGGCATGCTTAGAGTTATGAGTCTCTAAGTAGATATTTCTATTAGTTCTATGTTTTCAAATTATAATCAAATCACATATACACCTCTTCCTAAGATCGTGAGGAAATATGAAAGTCTCTTTGTTTAACTCCACTGTTTATGTTTAATTTTAATTTGTTTTTATGTGTGTATTGATAAGCATGAGCTCGAGATTTCCTTTCACCAAAATGACAAGAAATTACCTAAGAATGATTTCTTGATGCATGCCAAAGCCTCGGATTAAGAAAGGCTGACAAGTTTGACAATTTAAAAATTGGCATTTAAATGCCATTATCTTGATCGGTTTTCATGCATGCATTACTTCATGTTTTTCTTCCTAAATGAAGGGGATCATATGTTTCCTTTATGACTTTAGATAATGATTTATCTTGGGTTTAATTCATTGACACTTGAAGGCTAATTGATTAATGTGAATATAACTCCACCTAAACAAAAGGCCTTCGTATGCCTTCTTTATGACTCTAGCTGATGGACTAACAACTTATCTTAGGTTCAATCTATTGACACCTAGATAGTATAAAAGGGGCATTTCACCTCCTTTGTGACTTGAGATGATGAACTAACAATCTATCTTGGGTTCAATCATTCGATGCCTATATTAATGCGAGTATAATCTCAAAGAGGATCAATACAAGGCTATGTTTATTCAAACTTAAACCAACTTGGGGCTAGCTTAAAATCTAATTAATTTGGCCTTAAACTAAAACCTAATCTAAGCATTATGCGTTAAATACAAGTAAGAGCTTGAAAAGGCTATTGGAGCCTAAAATTGCTTATTAGAGCCTAAAAAGGCTTATTGGAAGTGTTACATAGTGTTGCAAGGCAAACGTGTGTGTTAACACATGTAAGATCTTAAAAAGGCTTTTACAGCTTGAAAGGGCATAATAGGTGTGTTACATGATGTCATAAAGTTGATAACACATCTTTAACTTACATCAAAGCTTGAAAAGATTGTTAAAGCCTAGAAAGGATTGTTATAACGAATTTTAAATGACTAGATGATTTTAAAATAAAAAAGTAAGTCACCAACAATCTTTTTTGCTTAAGGATGATTGGCCATGTAAGCAAACTTCTCCTTTTAATAAAAATTTAAAATTAATTAAAGTTTATTAAGTAGATAATTTTCATATATGAAAAAAAAAGAAACAAAGGTTCAGGTTGGGAGTATGATTTTGGTTAGAATACCTTTACTTAATCCTTTCAAATAAAATATTATTCTTTTATAAGTAAAAATTATTAGAAACCCTACCTCTTCTAGTAAGGGTATCAAGAATTATTTTTACTTTTAATATTATTTTGTTTCACTTCATAGGATCTTTCAAAGTTCTAGATTTTTTTCATGTAATGAAGCATCTTCAATAAAGAATGAACAATAATAACAAGTGAATCAACATACATTGACATATGAAATGTCTTAATTTAAATTATTGAATTTTAGAAATAAATTTTTATTTAAGTATGGGATATGAATCTTTAGTGTGAGAATTTCCCTAAATTCCTTACACTCTAGGTGAAATTTGGAGAAGATCTCTACGTTTGAATATTCTTAACTTAGTGCCTTAAAATTACTTGTTAATATTCTTTTCATTAGAAAGAAAAGCTAATAATGAAGTAATTCAATTGGGAAAATAAATTTTTTATTCAAACCCAATACAAGAATTTCAATGTTAGAGCTTTCACAAATTTCATTGACTTCGTAGAATTTGAAAATGATCTCCATTATAAACTTATCATCATCATCATCATCATTATAATCATCATCTATCTCCCCTTTTTTATGAAAATGTTTTATATAAGGCTGATATGAGAACTTTTTGCGTAAGAGATTTCTCAAATTCCCTATTGTATTGGCATTATTTGGAAAAGATCTCTATAGTTGAAAGTTCCTATTGCTATTGTTATATCATGAAAATATTATGATCCTTCCATCATTGAGGCAATAACCTATAAATCATTTTTGCTAAAATGTCACCTACTAAATTTTCATAGAAAAATTATTTTTGTCTTAAAAAGAGTGATTTTTTGCTTTTCATATATATTATTAGTTTTCATTCTTTATTTTTCTAGAAATTTTACCTTTTATTTCTTCTCTATGACACATAATCAAAGGCCCAATTCTCTATATGGTCTTTTTATTATCCTATTGTTTTATTATACTTTTATATAAAGAATATCTTTTTTTGACAAAGTATTCATTAATTTATAGGCTTTCACTAATCGCGTAGTGAAGTCATTTAAAATTAATTTTTAGAAGTGATAAAAGGTTTTTTTTTTCTTTTTTTAATAGGGAAAGACCAAAAAATGTGTACTTCCAACCATTTATTTGTAAGAAACAATAAAATAAAAAGACATTTATGTACATTTTAATGTTCCTTATCAATTATTAATTTATTTAATTCTTTTTATGTTTAAATAATAAATACATTTAATTTTGTATATGTGATAATGGCTCATACATATGCATGATATAAATCAGCTAAACGAGGTAAAAAAAATTATACCAACTAAAGCTTAGTTCTAAGCCTCAAACAATAAGAGTATAGGAGCCCACAAATAGGAGAGGCTTGATGCTGTTGGGTCTAACTAGGCTGGTTGGGTCTCGAGTCAAGCCTTCTAATCTTTTTTTTCTTCCAATTAGATTTGGTTGTGCGAGTTTTAGGTCACCTAGTAGGTCAAAACGTAGGTTCTTAACTTTTTCTAAAAAAAATGTATATGAACACCAATTTTTTGGTTTATTTTCATTAAAACCTTTCTCTTTCTTCACTTATGCTTTTTTTATATTTTCTCTCTAAATCGCTTGAGCACTTAAAAACCCAAAAAAATCCCAGATTCAAACACTAGCATTGGCTCTAATCTTTGTGCTTTACCACTCCATCATCTTATTTTTTTAGCCTAATTTTCACCCTATAGTCCTAAAATTAAGACCTAAGTACCTCTAATCTCCCTTATTGGCCATTAAATTGGCTTTAAAATCGATCAAGGCCTCCTTATGTCCTTATGGGTGTATACCTTTGAACCAATTGGATTAGGACAGGGGGTACATAGTCAAATAACAACACACATGTCACTAAGTTATAGTAACATAGGTTTTCCTTTATGTTAGTGGCATGATCGATACTTACTCAAACAATACCTCGATGAGGCTTATGAATCACAATAACCTTACAAAGATAGTAATGAATTACAATGATTAGATCCTTATGCATCAAAGCCATGTTTCTAAAAATATTCCTGGTTATTGTATTGTCAAGATAAGGTATTTATAATGCACAAAGACTAGTATATGCTAAGCCTTCTTACATTGAATACATACAACTCTTTGATCTCATAAAAGTTAAAGTATGTGAGATTCTTAGAGATAGCATATGGGTGCTTGTATTAGGGAAACAAGTTCATTAAATATCGCCTAAGTGATAACTCCATTTGGTATAAGTCATTCAAGTGTCCTAAAGATGTTCTTATATGCCAGCCATGTATATTAGTCATTAGACTTGTGATACCAGGTTATCTTGTATGTAGAGTATTATACTTAGAGATCATCATAAATGAGTCCAAAATGGATGTATACCAAAAATAATGGCGACTTTTGGTATGATATAAAACATACTGAAGATGGATAAGTGATCTAGAAAGGATTCAAGACTTTGAGTGACATTGAAGACATATCTTGAATGATGTTGACTATGTATTAAATAGATTAAAGTCTTTGGCCAAAGCATAACGAATTTTGAGGTATAATTCCTTATTGATTCATGATCATTAACAATGAGTTACAAAAACTAACATGGATAGGGGTTTGAGTAGACACTACACCATGCTCATCCTTAATCTAGGATATATGGTGAAAGGACTGTAGTGCACTGATAGGTTGGTTATTGAAAGTTATTGGGGAAGTCACATCTTATTTATTAATATTTGGGTGGTCATGATAGGTTGCTAGATCCTGCTCTTGATCTATGGCATGATTAATGAGATTGTTTATGTTCATTGCCAACATGTTGGGAACTTAATGGGTCACACATAATAAGACAAAATTGTTAAATTAAATCTGGTGTTAATTAAGTTGGATTTAATTGAATAAAAGATAAATTGAAGAGGATTTAATTGAATAAGTTCAATTGAGAATGATTTAAGACATAATTTAGATTTGTGGAATCTAATTAGAGACGTCTTAACATAAAAATATGATAAAAAAATCTTCTCAAGAAAATGTCTAAGTGTAGACATTGTTTTAAGGAAAACTATTAAATAAGCCAAATATTTATATTTGGAAATTAAATATATTATTAGATAATTATTTAATTATTTATTTAATATTATTAAATGAAGTAAAATTATTTTGTTTGGGTTATAAATTTAATTGTGGATTAAATTACCTAATACGTGAATTTGGGTTTGGCTAAAAGCTCTAAATTAGCAAGACAAGGGAGTTTAATTGTGAACTACTCTAAGTTAGGCTTATTAATGGGCTAGGCACATGGTGTATCCATCTTTGGTGTGCTATTAGGTTACATGTTACTACTATGGCCCAATCTAGGACAAGCTATTAAAAATAGTTTTAATTGGGCTCCCAGTAACACTAAAAGTGGCACTACCTGTAGGGTTTAATTCTAATGGATCAAGTTCACTCATTAAACATCTAAACTGAGTCCAAAAGGCCTATAAATATAACACTAAGTCTTTTTGGGAATAAGAGAGCTATCCAAAAACCCCAAGGCAGAATTCTTAAATCTTCTTATAGCATATTATGCCTACCTCTTCCTCTGTCAGCCAAATATTACACCATTCATATTCCAAGTAGTAAAGAACCGTTCTTGATCAAAACAGAGGTAGAAAATCCACCTTCTATCTTAGTGGAATTGTTCATAATCAAAAAATTATGATTTTTGGATTTAGTTTCCTACATTAGTACAAAACAACCATCTTCCCTAAGAGTTGTTTCTTCCTCTTCTTTGTTCCAAAAGTAAGGAATTGCTCCTAGATCTTTTCAAATCAAAACCTATTGGCAAATTATCTCTTCATTATAGCTTTAAAAGCTATCTGGCTAGCACTAAAGAACCATCGAGCCAAAAAAGGTTTCCATTGCTGTCTGTGTGGATCATCGTTAAAGGCAAGGCAATTAAACTGCTTGTGATTTTGAATTCCCATTCAAAAAGCCAACTAATTTAGATTTGACAATCTTTCAGATCTGCAAAACTCAGGATTATGATATCTTTGAGTTAGGTAATCTCTAATCATATGGTTGATTAAATTTAGATTTAATTCAATTATGTTTACCATATATATAAAACTCTATCTAATAGATCCACTGGGAAGTTTGGTTTTTCTATGTTTATTATTTCCACTGCCTATATTATGCTTTTAATAAAATTTTTAAATATTACTCTAGCATGAGGTTGACTATACTAGAAAAATGAATTCATATAGTCCTACATTCCACCCTCAATGTTATGATTTCCAACCTTTATCCAAGAAACCTTAAAATCTAAAAAAGTTAAATCTAAAGGTGGTTTTAGGTTAGTAAGTTTCTCTTTTGTTTTGTATATGCTTATTATGGATTGTATTGGCTGTGGGTGATAGGTTTTTGTGTATATCCTATTTTTTTTAATGGTGTGATTTTTTTGAATTAAAAAAACTCATGATGTGTCTGTTCTTGCTATTCATTGATAGAGTCAAATGGGTTGGATTCATGGGAAATCCTAATTTGTTTGAGCCATTTGAACAACTATGATTACTACTAGATTTCTTGTTTTAGAATGGATTGGCTATTGTAGTAGTAGTTTTCACTTAAATAACTATGATTGTCGTTAGTCTTTTTGTTGTAGTAGCTACTTGTGTTGGAACTAGTTGGGAAGTAAGAGCTTCCACTTGAATACTTGTAGAACCTCTTTGCAGATACCTAGTGTTATTCAAGCCTCTATGCAAGCATTGGAGGCGTCATCAAAACTAAATGTTCAAGCTTAGATCCAATCCTTATCATTCCCAGCTAAAGTAAGGATGTAAGTTATTTAATTTAAGGCCAAGTCTTATAGAAAATATATATTAGATAAAATAGGTCCCATGTGTTTATTTAATTTATTTGGGCCCTACTGGGCCTATTTTCTTTAATTATTTTGGGTCATAAATTATTTAATTTAAGGCCAAGTCTTAAAAAATATTAATTAGATAAAATAAGGCCCACATGCATATTTAATTGATTTCTTTAGGGCCTATTTTATTTAATTATGTTAGGCTAATTTTTTAAATATTTTAGATTCTTGACGGGCTTTATTAAAATTATTTTGATCTAATATGTCCATTATTTGAATTAATTTGGGCTTATTGGGTTAGGTTAATAAATTTTTTTAAAGGCCTAGCGAGCTTGATGTGGGATATTTTAAGGCAAAATGAGATTTGTTAAAAGGATATTCTTAGCAATCCATGACCATTTAACACTCAAATGCAGTACTATGGCCAATTAAAATTTGAAAACTATACCCACGGTACAATGGCTTATAAAGTTGTACACGAGAAATGCCCCAAATGCCCCCATTTTTGCTCGATTTTTGATGGGTGAAATCAAATGTTATATAAGTTACATCATATGCTCAGCCAAGCGATAGTTTTTACAACCTTGATACCTCACATTTTCCTCTACCATAGGAAAAATCTTATTCCTATAGCTCCGGCAAGTTTCCACCAAAAACCCTTCAAAAACTTTAAATTTTGCTCATATTTCCTTTCAAAGACCACTATTGATAGTATAACTCTCAAGCTCATTCTTGGCCACCTTTTCTTGCTAATATATGGCAAAGAAAGGAGGAAAGTGAGCTAAAAGTGTGGAAAGTTTTTTGCTTGACAACAAGGGAAAGTTTTATGTATCTTCCTGTTTATTTCCTTGCATTTTTATACTCATTTTCATGTCTAAAATGACATAGTTGTATGACTAAATATGGTCTATTTGTCTACTTTCATGATTGTCATCTTTAGTTCACTACATGTTTGTCAAAATGATTGGTTAATGCTTGTCAAAAATCTATTTTTATAAAACCTCCTAAGTTAAGTCTATGTTAACTTGAACAAATGGAGATTAATATAGACTTAATATTTTCTATCAATTGTTCCTCCAATCTTGCTCACTATGTTTTGATTCAAATTAAATGAGGAAAAATGTTCTGATTTCTAATGCAAAAATGTCTTTTAAAGTTTTCCCAAGTTGTGTGTGCCTTAGTCTTGTGTTTAATTATCTTTTGCTTGTGACATGGTTAACGGGCTATTTCATCATCCCAAAACTACTTTAGGAATGTGCAAATAAGCTTGTGAAGCTACTGCGCTTGACCCTCCTTGTCACGAACATTCGAATATCGTAGACCTAAGTCTGGTTCTTGGAAACCCAAAAATTTAAATTTGCCCTATTTAACACTAGCAATGTTGTAACCTTGACTTTAAAACTCATCTTCAAAACATATGTAATTTTTTAGGAATTTTTTGATATTTTTTCTTCAAAAGGCATCATATTATCTTTCCAAAGGTATATCGCTTGTCCTCAGATCATTCTAGATGATGGAGTTATGATTTTTTAAATCTTTATTGTTTGGAACCCTTAGAATTAGTGATTAAAATTTTGTTTGGGTCATTTCGACCCATTAGATGAGTTTTCTAAAATTTTTGAATTTTTTCCTAAAAATTAAAGGAAATTTCTTTTCCAAAAAGGTATTATTTGTGATTTGGCTGTTTTGAATGTATCTGGAATGATTTTTCAAAGTTTATTACATCTTTTCGCCTGAACATGTAGCTAGTGTCAAATTAGACCCAACTTAAAAAATTTTTTCCTCATAGAAGATGATTTTCTCTAATTTTTAAAATATTTTTATGTCAATCCTCGTTGAGTTAACTTTCTAATGGTACCTCTAGGACCTTCAGATTAATCTAGAATTAAGTAAAAAAGGGGGATAGTGCAATGTTGCCTCTTGTTTTCTACGTTAATGATACTAATTGATTTTCTTGGATTCCTTCTCCAAGCCATTTGAATTCCTCTACATGGTTCCAATCAACCCTCATCGAATCTAGAAACAAATGTCAACCCCCTTAGGCTAAGATTAAGGCACAAGCATTTTTCAAATTTTCTTGTCCTTACATTTATTAATTCCCATATTTTTTTAAAAAAAAAATCAATTTTGTCAAGAAACGTCAAAAATGTCATTTTATCAAGAAATTATCCAACCTGTGTCATTTAACTTTTTTAATCTTATCTTTTCAAAAATCATCAAAAATCAAATTTTCTCTCTCTCAGATTTCCCTTGGATTTTTTAAAAACCTAAACCCAACTTTCATGCCTCAATCAACTAATGAATCCGAATACATTTCAAAATTGTTAACTTGATTATTTCCAAATAACTGATGACAATTACAAGATACATTTCGGTCCACTTTGCTTTTCCCTTTTTGTGTGATTTATTTTACACAATATTATCTTATCTTTCATATGTCTCACCAACCCTTTTCCCTCCGTGGTGTCAGATTTTGCATTGATATTTTCAATTTGTATTCAAAAATCACAAAGGCACTATTTTATGTCAGTATTTCTCTAGTGCTTAACACAAATGTTTGATATTTAAAATTAAATCTAAAAATCATTTTTAGTTAGAAGTATCTATGTTTCCTACTTCTCCGGGAAGCATATGAGATTAAAATCTTTTAAAAAAAACCCAAATTTATCACTTTACACAAGTTCATTCATAAAAAGGGATTATATCAAAAAAATGACAAGTTAAAACCAAGGAAACCAAAATCAATATAAGACATGGCTAGATGGTATCTATTTTGGGCATCATGGGGGTGTTAATCATTCCCTATGGGTAACCAACTCCCGAACCTAACCAAAATCCCTAGATCGTGCAGATCTTGAAATCAATTTTTTGAGTTTTATAACTCGAAATACTAGTTTCAATAAATGTCCGATCATGCCTAGCCTAAATGATCAGTGGCAACTCCAATTGTTGGCCACTTCATAATGGCCACTCGAGACCTAAGATAGTTAAATGAGTGATTTGTCTGAAGGTCTTGGCATATTAATAAAGAATAGTCTCAGTCAAGAGAACACTTCTTCATCAAGAATTTTATCATTTCCCTTATATATTTATGTCATGTGTGCCTCCCACTCCATAAGGATTTCTGGGGGCACATTGTGAGAACTTGGGGACTCTGCTGGGGATCAGTCTAGAGAGTTAGGCCTACAATTAGCTATGTCTTACTTGTTCTCGATTCCCTTAGTTTTACATCATTAATCTTTGTCATGATTTTTATCTTGAGATTTCTAGGGACTGTCCTTTTCCAGAATAAATATTGACTTGATAAGTTTAGTAATAAGGGTTAAACAGAAAGGTTTAATTGTTTCCTTGACACTGCTTTGCACTGCATTTTTATTAGGCTGTCACTAAACTTAATGGTGAAATATTAAAGTCTCAAATACTAGGAGGATGTGAGCTATCTACTTTCATGAGTAAACCTCTGCATGACATAGTAAGAACTTCTAGGGTGTAAATTACCTATGGCTCTCGTAAGTAAGCCATCGTATTTGTATAGGGAAATACATCCATCGATCAAACCTGATCCACCAAGCCTACGATGGGCCTAGGATTAGGATGCCTTGGCTATACTTATCAAATGGAAGAGTAATTCAGATGCCAATTTATGTGCCAACTCAAACCTCATGTAATGAGCCCTATGCTACAAACTTTGTTAAAGATATTAGAATGCTGCTAGAATAACCTAGAGAATAAAAACACTCAAGGAAACACTTCTTACTTTGACTCTTATATACCATCATTACATAGGCGATAGTGAACGAACATGGTCACTTGTGTTTGTTATTTCATGCCCTAAAAGACATCTTACATTTTATTTTTTTGCCAAAGCATACTATTATGCTGTCTACTCAAGGCTATCCTTTGTCAATAAGCAAGTGGGGGCAAATGATTGTTCTAGCTCATGAAGCCTTATATTGCCTCAAAAAGAATCATATCCAACCTAAATAAGCTGTTATGTTGTTTTAATGATAGCTTAATGCATACCTACCTTTGATGATGGTGAACGGAAAACACTGCCTAATTGGTGTGTTTTATCACCAAGAGGTATCATATCATCTCGATAAAGGCAAAACTTCACCTAACATGCTATTGTGCTATATTCATATGTACTTAGATTAGCCTTCTATTTTCACCCTAAGGCATCGTAATGCTTATTATCGAGGTAATTTCTATGATTTATTTTTGTTGCATTTATTTTTGTATTCTTACCATTATCCTTTAACCCTTTACTACCTATTGTTTCTCATGTTCATGTTACATGCATTTTTTTTTGCATCAAACATATAGAAATAATTGGTATGGGGCAATGGTGAATGGACACTACAATAAAAGAGGATCCCTGCCCTGTTAGCTTTATGTCTCCTTGATAAGGCTCGGGGCATAATTCATCCATTTATGGATTTTTTTCTCCTTAAGAACCATATTGCCATAGCAAATTTAGGGACGTGATGATGCATATGCATCATATTGCCTTCCTTAAGGTACTTTTTCACACCTTTAATAAAAGCTTGGATTTTATTAGTGTAAAGCTCTCTTTGGTAACAACATTTGTATGTATATTCTGTATGTTTCATACATTCCATGTATCAACCATAATACTATCTACAATCCTAAAAGGAAATTTCCATGATGACATTTTCATGCTTATAACATCTTTTCATACCTTACATCAACATTCTCATTGCATTCACTTACACACATGCATACATATATTCATTCATGACACATAAACCTAGAGGTAGAATGGCAGTTTGCATAAGTGAAATAATTTCTATAAAAACTTTATTATCCTTTCAGGTAGTTGTCAAGATTGATTAAAACTGTTGGTCATGAAAGATGAGTATTTGAGCCTATTAGAGAGACTCGAACTCATGTACATGGAGTCATAAGATCAAATGTTCTAGTGGCAAGATAAGATGCAAGATCAAGTCATGAAGTTAATAGAAACAATGATGGCTATAATGTCTAACTAGTACTATGAAAATGGGAAAGGAATAGGCCAATCTTGAAACTAATCTTACTAGTAGCACTAGAGCTATGCCTATATAAGAAGGGATACCCTAAATGTAGGGAACTCACCAAGCGTTAGTTCTACCAAAACACTTAATCATCTATATGAACCTGGTAACAACTCCATACTTACTCCTAAGGTACCATAGACAAGTGTAGAATTTTCCTCGACTGCTTTTTTAGTCTTAAACTCAAACCATCTAGCGAAACATAAAAGGTCAAAGAGTTCAAAACTCTTTAGCACACTTAAGGATACCAGTAAAATCAACATCTGGAAAAAAGGCTCAAGGCCATAGAGGCAATAGATAGGTTTGGGGCTATGGATGCCAATTCCCTTAGTTTGGAGGCAAACTTCCAAAGTTCAAAGTGCCAGACTTTGAAAAGTACAATGGAACTACTGATCTTCCCGATCATATTCGAATGTATGTCAAAAAATGGTCAGATATGATGACAATGAGAAGCTTTAGATTAATGTTTTTAAAATACCTAGACTGAGGTAGTAGCCCAGTGTACAATGAGCTAGAAAGATCTAAAATCTAATCATAGGCCTACCTCACTAAGGCTTTTCTAAATCAATATCAACACATCTTTTATTGGGCTCTCGATCATTTCTCCTTTATAAAAATAGAGAAAAATGATATTGAAAGCTTTCGACAATATGCCAAAGATGGAACGCTAAGGCAGTACAAGCACATCCACATTTGATCAAAAAGATATGAGTTGGTATTTCATGGAAACATTACATGCCTCTTTCTATGAAAAGCTCATAGAAAATGTTACAAGAATTTTGCCAACCTAATTACATCTAGAGAAATTATTAAGAATGCAATCAAAAGTTGAAAGGATCGAAAGATACAAAATGCCAAAAGTCAAAGGAATAAAGGTATCTATAAATAAAAAAGAAAAGGTCCAAGCCTTAATTTATAAAGGACAACTGACTAAGGGTATTACCATGCATCACTCATATGTTGTAAGCCAAATAGGTCACTTAGCTGGGGTAATGTTACATCAAATCCTAACTCAAGTTTTTACCTACAAGTATCTCTTTCAATGCATAATTAAGCACCTATGGTTCTAATCAGACCTGTCGATTAACCAAAGTGGTTAGAAAATACTCAAAAAGGACAGTAGCGCAGTTGTGATAGAATCCTTATAAAGTTGATCAGGTATCATACACAAAATTAGTCCTTCGAATTATGTAGGGTCAGTTAGTTATGCTAATTTACTCTGAGCCTCTAAGTGCACCCCACCTAAAAGGCCATGACACCATTGTTGCTAGTGGCTACCACACTGGAGGCATAGGGCATTCCATAAAAGAGTGTAGGGCTTTAAAGATAAAAGTAGAGTAGTTCAAAAAGTCAAAGTAGGGCCATTGGATTTTGATTAACTATAAGGCAAGACAGGTGAATATAGGTTAATAGGTGTATTCTAATTTGGCATACTTTATAAAAACCTTATTTTGTCTAAGCCAACATTCAAAGTATCAGAAGTCATCATTCAAGTTACCATCAAGGTCATCCAAAGAACCACAAGTCAGGTTCCCACTATTTTCAATTAAGGTAAAGAGTTTAAAAAGTCAAAGGTAAGAAAAATTCATGTTTTTGTATGTATGTTTCAATATATAGATGTGAGGTATCGATACAAGGCTCCACATCATTCAAATTCCAAAATCTTACTAGTCATATTGATACCAAAGAGCATGGTATCGATACTTGAAAAGTAGTGTTCATGCCAAGGGTGCTCATATCGATGCATAGATATGTCATAGCTAAAATCATGATTTTTGGCCAACAAATATCGATATAGGAGTGTATGTATCGATACGACAAGCTTGGTATCGATACAGGCTTGCTGGTATTGATATACCATGCTTATCTACACCAAATTCAAAGTATCGATACATTCCTGGGTTTTTGCTCAACATATCGATATAAAACTCAATGTATCGATTCATAGAGCTAATTTTGGCCTAGTTTAAGACATATTTCTTCCCTTTGTATCATGACTTCAAAACTTGAATTTGGTCATGACATTGGCCTAAAAAAGCATCCAATATCAGACATAACTTCACACAAATCATGTGGATTTAATTGTTAGATCTAAACATTAGATTAACACATTTTAAAAAGGCCTATTAAGCTTGGCATAGGGTTATTTCATGAGAACTTTGGTTTTATGAAGGACAAACTTGAGATTACTCATCTGATCAGTTAATGCATGGTTTTCTTTGCCTGCAAGAATTAAGATTAACCAATCAAATGCTAAAAGGTTTTACCTTGGAATAGTGATTCATTATATTGTACATGCCAAAAGTCTTATGTGTTCCCATTACTAGGTCATCTTAGTGGCTAAAATTATCCATTATATAATCAAGTTTTTACTCAGTCGAGGAAACTTTTGACATCAACCACCAAAAACAAAAATCTCAAGCTCTCATTAAAAAATCTATTCCTGTAGCTTCCTTTCCACTTTTCCAAAAACCTTTCCAAAACCTCTTATTTCCCTCATTTTTACCTAAAAACTATCTTCCATAACCATGGTAACCAATAACTCTTTCATTTCATCCTATTTGCTAATCCATAGCAAAGAAAAAGAAAAAAAGTGAGCTAGAAGTTGCTAGATTGCTATTTAAGGATATACATAGAAGTTTAAGCTTTCATTCGAGTATACTTTCATCTTTTCTTCCTTTAATTTTATGTTTTTTTCTTCATCATCATCATCTTAGTGAACCTCCTTGTTTCATGACCCTATTAAGTCTTCTATGCATTTTTGTGGCTTTGTTTGTGATAGCCTAAGGATTTTAATGATTCTTTGATGTTTCAATGGTGTTTTCATGAACTAGAATGCCATATTTCTTATTGACATTAAAACAATCCCTGCTCATGCATTCTTGCCATGTTTTTCTTAATCTCAATATTTTCATTTCATGTGTGAATATTTAGCCTACCATATTTTGATCTTAACCATACCTTGGGATGCATTTTCACTATGATTTCCTTGTTAAAGTGCATGGATAGTTTGTTGTTTTTAGTGATTGTTCATGTCTAATATCTTCACTTAGTTTTAGTTCATCATATGCTTGTTGAAATACCTTTTTGATGCTTGTACAAATCTGTTTTCAAAGAAAACCCCAAGTTTAGTCTATACCAACCTTAATCAATGGGGATTAAAATGGATTTAATGTTTTCAATATATTGGTTCTCTAGTCTTAGGGATATATCAAACACGAATGTTTGGAATCATGGCCTCATTAGGCCAAATAAATTTTGTTTTAATCCAAAATCAAAAATGTGTTCAAATATTTAGTTTAAGCCTTGTTTTGAGCCTACCATAACTATTGGCGCAAATATTTTGTAGGAGTTGGATTATTCCATTACTTCACTACCATGGACCTTGGTGATTGGATATTCACATTCTCGATACCTTGACACATGACCATAAGAACCTTAACTTGAAGAAACCTCTATTTTGGTACTGTAGCATAATGATCTCTACTTGAAAAAACGTTTTTGGACTCCAAGTGATTTTTTTTTGAATTTTCTAGCATTTTTCCTTAAAAGGGCTTCAAATTACCTTTACAATGGTACTTCATTTTCTATTGGCTCACTTTGAATGTGGAAATTATGATTTTTTGAACCTTTGATATTTGGAACCCCTAGAATCAGTGATTCACATTTTGTTTGGGTGAAACTGGCCTATAAAATGATCTTTTTGGACATTTTGAATTTTTTCCAAAAAATTTAATAAAATTTCCTTTCCAAAATGGTATCATTTGTGATTTAATGATCTTGATTAAGTCCTGGTGATTTTTCAAAGTTTGTAGCTCATTTTCTTTGCATTTACTGTCCATATTGACTCAGACCTTATTTCAAAATTTTTTTAGGATTTTTGGAAATTTTTACATTAATCCTTATTAAGTTACCTTTCTAATAGTACCTCATTTGCCATTAGAAAACACCGGACCAAACCCAAACAAATTTTATAAATTGGATAGCACAATGTTGTACGCTATTTTTTATGAACTCAAGAAAATTTACTTGGATTTTCTCAAACTATCATTCCTAGTAAATTGAATGGCTCAAAATGCATTTAACAACTTCTTCATGGAATCATGAGTCACGGCATCGATCCTTTATGGCTCAGATCAAAATCCTAAAAATGTTTTCAAAATTAATTTCCCTCTTTATTTAAAAAAATCGATTTTCTATTTTAAAATCTTGTTTCTTCAAAAAATATACATAAAAAATTTTGATTTTCAAAAATCACTGTAAATCTCTATTTTCAAAGGATATTTTAACCCTATTTTCTCTAATGGTAGACTCCAACCCTATTTTCTTTAGGCGATTCTCCAACCTTATTTTTTTTCATAGGGATACTCTAACTCTCTTTTCAAAAATACGTCAAAAATCTAAATTTTCTTCTCCCCGAGCATCCCTGGACCTTTTCTTAAACTTTTTACACCTAAAATGACCATCGAACATTCTCAATTTGGCTATTCCTCAATAATCAAGGTCAATTATGAGATATTTCCCTACCATTCCTCTTTTTTATGTTTCTTGTGTATTCATCTTTAATGCAACTTTTATTATATTTCTTTATGTTTTACCGATTGGTTTCTCTTTTTGATGATGATTTGCATTCATGCTTTAAAAAAAAACAATTTTCATTAAACTTGAGGCAATGTTCTGTGTGGTATCCCTCCAACGCTTAACATAGAGTATCTTTTTCTAAATCAATTCTGATCTTATTTTACCGAATTTTCTATGTTTTTCCACCCTCTTGGGTTGCATAGAGAGATAATAATTAAACTTTTATCATGAAAACTAAAATTTAATATTTAAAATTTTGCATTTATATGAAAAGGATTACATATAGATATGACTGTATGAAAAGCCAAGGGAAAACTAAGACTTCGATAATTTATGGTTAAATGGTACCAATTTTGGGCATCTCTTAGACCCTTTTAAAATCATCTTTGGTATATGTAGTTCATAAAATCAATGTTTTAAGTTTCATAACTCAAATGTTTTAATAGGTATCTGGTCATATCTAGCCCAAAATGATCGGTGACAACTCTAAGTCATGGTCATTCTGAAATGACCATTGAAGATCGATCGGATAAGCGATTCATCGGATGGTCTTCCCCTTAACTTTTGCTTAATCACGCCTAATTCAAATCCTAATCAAGGGATGATCCAAAGGCAAACTCCTTCTCTTTTTCATTTTTAAGTTGTAGCATGCCACATGAGATGCACGCTATGATAGCTTGGCAGCTAGCTAAATTTTATCATGATTCTTGGTTTCACTCAATTTTAGTGATTATTTATTTATAATCCCCTTTCCTTGTCTTCTTTGTAAATGACATTTATTTGCCATCACTCTCTACATTTTTGTGTTTTTTATGATTGCTAGGGTTCTTTCCTACTTAAAAAAATGAATACGATAGTTTCTTTAAAGTGGTAATAAAGAGCAAATAAAAAGATTTGATTGTTTTCTTGATGCATATCATGCACTAAAATTTGCATTAAACTCTCAACCATTCTTTACTCGAAGAAAGAATAACACCTTTATTAGATGGAAGTGAGCTAATTGTCCTCTGTGCTATCTTTTCTTTACCCTTGGGTTGATAGTATCTTTTTTGTAGTAAAGTACCTATGCTCTTGTGGTATTCTTTTTATTTGTATAGGCATAGCAAAATACATCCACTTAAATCAAACCCATTCTACCATGCTTGCGATTGGCCCAAGATTGGTGTGCCTCGGCTCTCCTTACTAGACAACAAAGTGATTTGGGAACCTTTTAGAGTCAACTTAATAGGTATCAATCCTGCTTTCACCATTGTAGCAGAGATTATTTGATCCTTAAATTTTGGGAGAGAAAAAGGCAAAGCACGTTTCATCGAATGCTCTTCAATGTTGTATATATGGATCCTTATTTATTTTTAGGGTAAGAGACAGTTATAGCCATACACGTCAAATTTTAGTCTCCACATCATTAAAATCCATAATCCATTATTTATATTGATACAGAAGGCTATGTATCATTACATTGGACAAATGTATCGATTCCCTAGCATTTGAATCGATGCAGAGTTACTTCATAGCTAAAATCATTAGATTTTGGCCAAAATGTATCAATATATAAGTGGCTGTATCGATACAAGCTTTAATGTATCAATACATTAGGTGAAATTTACTTTAGTTATCGATACAAAAATTCTTTATATCGATACAAAGAGGCAAAATTCATCCAATTTGTGACATTTTGACCCTTTTGCACCATGACATTAAAGAAAAATTTTAGTAACGACTTTGGGTCCAAAAATCATCCAATCTCAGACATAACTTCTTAAAAATCATGTGGATTTGATTTTTAGGATTTAGGCGTTAGGTTGTAACATTTTTGAATGGTTCATTAAGCTTGTTCCAAGGGTAATTCATGTTATAATGTGGATTAATGAAGGATAAGCGAGACCTTACTCGTTATGTTAGCTCATGCATGGTTTCCTCCTATTACCAAGGCTGTACATCAACTAAAAAATGTAGAAAACATGTTCTTTGTTACAATGACACACCCTGTTGTACATCATAAATGTCCTAAATACCTTACCTTTTCTAAGTTTTAGTGGTTGAAATTAAATGATATATAAGATAAACTATGTGCTTAGCTAAGGAATACTCTACACACATTTTACATCAACCTATGACCATGGAAAAACACTTTCCTGAATCTCCTTCTCAACTTCTCCAAAGAGACTTCTAAAACCTTCTGTTGCTTTTGCATTTCCTTGGAAAATTTGACCTTTAATTGATATTAAACCATCAAGCTGATTCTTAGCCATCCTTTCTTGCTAATTAATAGCAAAAAAAGGGAAAAAAGTGACCTATAAGTTTAGAGACTTTTTTGCTCAACATCACTAGCAAGGTTTCTAAGCTTTTGGGTATACTTTTTACTCTTTCTCTATTCATATGCTTGTCTTTTGCATTTTCATCATTTAACGAGCCAAATTAATGTGATCATGACACTATTCTTGGGAGTCACGTGCATTTTATGGCTTTAGTTGTGGTAGATTTAGGACTTTTGATGCTTTCTTAACTTTTCCACGATGTTTCTCTATGCTTATATGCTCAGTTCATATTGAAAACATGTTTTTTAATGCTATCTTAAAGATTCCAATGAGCTTTTCTTTGTCTAAACATGTTCATATCAACTCTCATGGCATAATTCTTGATATCATTCATGAAACTAACATCTCTATGCATCTTCCCATTCATCTCTTTATACTTTTATCATCATTTTCATGCGTAAATTTCATATTTGTTTGTTTAAACATGCTTTCTGTGCTTATTGCCATGAATGCCATATTTAATTCATTACATGCTTGTCAAAGTGCTTGTTTGATATTTGTTAAAAATTTGTTTCTAAAAACCCCTAAGTTAAATCTATGTCAACTTTAAATAATGGAGGTTAAATTGGATTCAAGGTTTCCTATCAATTAGTCCTCCAATCTTAGGGAAAAATTATCTTTCCATTTTTGGATTCAAGGTTGAATGAGGCTAAATGTTCTAATTTTCAAAAATGTTTTTTTGTAAACTTTTCCTAAGTTGTTTGTGCATTGATTTTGTTGCCTAAAGCCCCTTGCTAGTGACATCATTAAAGGGTTACTCTATCATCCCAAACTACTTTGAAATTGCATGAATGAGCTTGTCAAGCCTTTGTCACTTACCCTTCTTTTTTAACAGACATTCAAATGTCCATAATCCAAATCTAGTTCTAGGAGACTCGAAAAACTAAAAATTTTCCTATTTTCTGCTGGTAGTACTATAACCATGACTTGAAAAACATGTTTAAACAATTTTTCACAAATTTTACGATATTTTTTCCTTAAAAGGAATTGAATTACCTTTCTAACAGTATCTCATTTGCCTTTGGATCATTCCAGATAAGGGAGTTATGATTTTTCAAACCAATGTTGTTTGGAGCCCCATAAATCAGTGATTTGCATTCTATTTTGGCTATTTTGGCTCACCAAATGATTTTTTTTTTTATTTTTAAAATAATTTTCCCGAAAAATTCATGGAATTCTATTTTTGGAAAGGTATCATTTGCGATTTAACAATTTTAAATGAGTTTGAAATGATTTTTTAACATCTGTTGTGCTACTTCCCCTGCATGTGCCATCAGTATCAAACTAGAAAATGCCTAATTCTCATCGAGTGATTTTCCAATTTCAAAAGTTATTTGCATAAAAAAAATGATTTTCTTGGATTTTTGGAATATTTTTGTGTCACTCCTCATTGGGTTATCTTTCCAATAGTACCTCTCCCGAAGCTTGCTGCCTTCGGATTAGCCCGAAATAAAATCAAAAAGAGGACTAGCGCGATGTTGTCCCCTATTTTTAGCATTTATCAAAATAACTTTTTTTTTTTGAAATCCCTTTCCAAGGCATTTAAATGCCTCTAAGTGAGTCTATCAACCTCCATCGAATTTGAAAACATGTTTTAACGTACCTCTAGGCTAGGATCAAGGCACATGAATTTTTTATTATTATCAATTTTGATTTTTATAACTCTTGGTCTTTTATTTTGAAAAAATAAAAACTTGTAGATTTTGTCAAGAAATATTAAAAAGTCATTTTTGCTAAGAAATAGTCAATTTTTGTGAAGTCAAATTTTCCAATCCCGCCTTTTCAAAAATCATCAAAAATCAAATTTTTTCTCTTCCAGATTTTCTCCAAACTTTTCAAAATTCAAACTCGATTTTCATGCCTTGATCAACCAATGGATCCAATCACGTCTTAAAAATTATTAACTTAGTTATTTCTAGATAATCAACAACAATTACGAGATATATTTTGATTGTCCCTCCTCTTGCTTTTTTTTTGTAATTTATTTTATGTAATATTATCTCATTTTTTGTCTTACTAACATGTTTCTCTTCTTGGTGTTCATTTTGCATTCTCGTTTTTGAATTGTTTTCAAAATTAATAATGGTAATGTTTCATGTTGGTATCCCTTCAGTGCTTGGCATGAAATATTTTGTTTTCAAAATTAAATCCAAAGATCACTTTGTCAAAAATATCTATGTTTCCCACATTTCCAAGATGCATAAAGGATTAAAATTTTCACTAAAACCCAAATTTATCATTTTATATAAATTCATGCATAAAAGGGGATTATATCAAAATAATGAAAAGCAAAAACTGAAGAAACCAAAATTAAGGTAAAACATAGCCTAAAGGTATTAATTTCGTGTGTCGTGAGGGTTGTTAATACTTTCCTATACGTAACCAACTCCTGAACCCAACTAGATGAGTGATTCATCCGACAGTTCCCTTCTATGATCAAGAGTTAAGAATCCATATTTTCTTGCCCTTATCATGTCAAATAGGGAAATTCCTAGTCAAGAGGATCCCTCATTAAAAAATATTTTCTAATTTGTATACGCTTTCTTCATGAAATGGGGAAGGTACATTATCGACAATCAGCATATTAGATTGGAATATATAAGCATGTAATACATAACCAAGTTAGAGTATAAGTTTAATGAGTTTCTTTTTAATTCAATTTGCATAGAAACATAGTAAATTGGTCCAAAGAAAAATTTTTATAATACCATCAAAAGATACCTGTAAATAAATAAGAACTAAAGTTAACAACTCATTGTCATTAATCAAGTTAGGAGGGTCAAACAATTTCAATGAAGTATTAAGGGGAGTTTTAATCTAGGCTTTTCTCATTGATTATGTAAACCCAATTTATTTTCTTTGATTTGCTATTTAGTTAATTTTAGTTTAATTTTAATTATAATTCTTAATTGGTTGTTGAATAAGATTAGGTTATTTTAATTTTAGTAATTAGTAAATAGTTTAATTACTCATGGGAATAATACTCTATTATTTAATACGTTACTTGTAATGATAGTGTACTTACATGGTAAATTGGACAACAAATTCTTGGGATCATTGTTGTGATGTTAATATTAATACCATGCAAAATTAGTCTTAATTCAATTTTTTTCTTTGTTTTTAGATAATCTTGATCATAATTGTGATACAATATTTGATGAAAGAGACAAAGTGCTTGCGGATGTTTTCTATCCCTTTTATGCAAAACATTCATTCTAGTATCTAAAGGCCTACCATTCAAGACAATAACTTTAAGATAAAGCCAAAAATTATTCAGATGATCCAAACTTTAGTTCCATTTGATAGTTTAACTACTTATGATCCTAATGCTCACTTTAGGAATTTTTTGGAGATTTGTGATACTTTTTAGCATAATGGGGTTTCAAATGATGCCATTAGATCTTCCTATACTCACTTGAGATAAAATAATAAGTTGGTTAAATTTACTTTTAGCTGGCTTTATTACTACTTAGGATAACTTGACCCAAAAGTTTCTTGCCAAATATTTTAAATCGAGCAAGACAGTAAAAATGCAAAATGATATCACCTCTTTTATACAGCATGATTCAGAGTCACTTTATAAAGCTTGGCAAAAATATAAGGATTTTCTTAAGAGATTTTCATACCATGGTATATCTAAATGGCTTTAGGTACATACATTCTATGGTAGGTTAATGGGTTATCCTAGAATCATAATAGATATCACTCCTGATGGAGCACTTAGGGGAAAATCTACTAATGAGGCCTATGATTTATTGGAAAAGATGCTATCTAACAATTATTCATGGCCCTCTAAATGGTTTATACCATGGAAAGTTATAGGTGTTCATGAGGTGGATGCAATAAGTGTTTTAACTATGCAAGAAGCGACACTTGCAAAAAAGGTTGACATTATAGGGGTTCATGTTGTCCAAAGCATATTTATGATTTCTGATCTATATGAGGAAGCACGTAATAGTAATCGATGCCCAACCAATGTTGAATCTATTCTATTTTGGAAGTTAGTGTTAGTGTATGCCCTTGAACCAATCAATCTGGGACATGGGAGTTATACTGTCAATTAAATGCATATTAATTACTAGTTAAAAGTAACAAAAGGTTTTCCATCATGTTAGTTGTAAAGGGAATCCATATTCACGATGAAGTCCAACCTCATGCAATAATAGCATTTAAAAATTTATAAAATAATGTAAAATAGGCAATGGAAATATTAAAAAAATTGGACTTCCCTAAGGATCTTTAAGAGGCAATCAACATGTAGTAAAAAAAATTGGATTTAATAAAATTAAGTCATATATGATAAGAAGTTACCTAAGTCTCAAATCTCACAATCTAGAGTCAAATCCAATCCAAAAGATTCTTGAAAAGGGGTGCCACGATGTCTAAGCGAATTTATGAGGTCACAAATAGAACACTTGTCTTGCCTCCACCATTAATCCACATAAATGACAATGGAGCCTTTTCCAAGATCAATAGTTCTCCAATGCTAGCTAGAAGACTTAATGAGTCTTAGCCAAAAGATGGTAGTGATTCATTTCTTCCTTCACTTAATCCAAAAACAATTCCAAGATAATGTTTTCTCTCAAAGATTGGAAGAATAATGTAAGGAAGAGGAAGAATGGGTGGCAACAATAAGGAATTTCTTTCTTTTAGGGTGGCAGCTATTAAGAGAACTTGAGAGAATAATTTTTCTCAAAATAAAATCACTTGAAAAGTGTTTTCCAATTCAACTAAAAAGCAAGGTATTACCCACTCTTCCTTTAGCTAAATTCAACAAGAACTCTCTACGAGAGTTGTAATCAAAATTAAACTCATTGCATAGGTGAAACTCTTTTGTCTTAAGCAACTTCATTTTGATTCCAACTCTTTTATTGTGGCTGAACCTAGCACACAAAATAGGCTCCACAGAATTTGACCAAGGCACTATGTATCTAGACCTGGTTCTAGCTTTATACACCATAGATTGTTTAGCTAGATTAGGTTTCTTTAGAGATTTAATTCACTAATTAAACTCCTATATTTATTTAATAAAAAAATTTCACTTATCTTATTTAATTATCACATAATTAAGTTAAGATAAATAAATAAAAATCCATCTTCACTAATTAAATGTCCTTTTATGAATTTTATCTAAATAAAATTTATAAATTAAATTAAAATAATTTAAATTTAATAATAATCTTATCAAATATTAATTATTTAGATAATTAATATTTGATAAGATTATCTAAGGAAATTCGACTAGGACGTTGTCCATGTTATAATGTCTTAATTCAGACATTATCCATCCAGACATAATATGTCTCAATTTATTCATTATCTAGTAAGACAATCTTATCTACTATGTTTTAAAAGGACAACAAAATCTTAGATTTGATAAAATCTAAATTTTTGCCTTAAATTAATTCTTAATTAAACTTTTTTTAATTAAGTCCTCCATTTAATCATCTTTTATTTAATTAAGTCAAACCTAATTAAACCTCGATTTTAATCCGATAATATCATCCTATTATGCATGACCCAATAGGCTCCTAACAAGTAGGCAATGAACACAATTAATCTCATTGATCACATTCATAGATCAAAAGCAGGATCTAGCAACCTATCATGACCACATAAATGATATATAGTCAATGAGACCTTATTGGACCTTTCAATAACATGCCTATCAGTGTAATACGATCTTTTCACCATATATCCTGGAATGAGCATGACCATGGTACAATGTCTACTCATGCTTCAATCCATGTTAGATCTCTCAATTCAAGGGTAATGATCATGAATCTATAAAGACCAATTCCTCATAATTCACTATGCTCTCACCAAAGATTTTTATTCGATTAACCATAATCAAAGATCATTCAAGATACATCTCTAATATCACTTAGAATGGTGAATCCTCTCTGGATCGCTCATCCATCTACCATATGGTTTATAGACACTCCATTTTGTTCTAACCAATTTTTGGCATCCAAGGACATAATTAAAAGGTAATAGAATTAAAAAATAATAATAATAATAGGGATGATTGTTGGGTGCCATGTCGCCAAGTACTATCAAGTAACATAGAGCTAGGTGAAAAATTTTTGGGAACATTTAAGATGCCTAGGGATCGTATTAAAGAAAAATGTGAAAATGAGGCATCAAAGGTCACTATTTGAGGTGTCACTAAGGTTATACAGACAAGAACAAGTCAATCATCCATCATTCTCAGCTAAGGTAAGTTGCTTAAGGGCCAAAGGTGTGAATATTAACATTTTTGCATGAATATATCAACACATGGCCTTTATGTATAGATACATGGCCTCTACATCATCAAATTTCAAAATTTCACAGGTTGTATTGGTACAAATGTGAATTGTATGGGTACATTTACTTTATGTATCAATACATTGGCCAAATTTATTGATATAAGGCTTGGCAATAGCTAAAATTTAATTTTTTTTATAAGATGTATCAATACATTCTAGGAATGTATGGATACAATCTTTATTGTATTGATACATTATGGATTTTTTGCCCAGATGCATCGATACAATTTGCAATCTATCAATACATTAGGATATTTTTGCCTAGTTCATGCTATTTTTTAGGCTTTGCATCATTAATCTAAAAATCTGATTTAAACACATTTTTTGCATCAAAAATCATCAAAATTCATACCAGGCCTTAGTATTAGACTTATGATTGGGTTTTAACAAATTTTTAAGGCCTAAATAACCATGACAAGAGACATTTTCATGACTTAATTCAATTTATTAAAGGGTAACCTTGGACTTATTCATTGCTCAGCTATAGAAAGTGGCTTTGATCTACTGGTTTTGTTGAGCCAACCAATGGATTTAGTGGGTAGCTAAGCATAATACCTTGTCCATACATGAGGTACATGCACTAAAACCCCAAAATACCTTTACTTTTTGCATATGGTCCTCACTATTCACACAGTCATAGAAGGCCAAAATAATCTACTGAGTAGACTTCACACACATTTTTAAACACTTTCTAACACATTCAAACAATCTTCAAAAACTTTCCTCAGCCATCATCCTCTCAGAAAAACCTTTCATTCTTGTAGCTCCTAAAAGCCACCATTAAAAACCCTTTCAAAGCTCTTTATTCCACCTTTTCTTAATCTTAAACTCCCTTTCATTGTTAGCACATCCCTTAAGCTCATTTTGGCCACCCTTTTCTTGCTGATATATAGCAAAGAAAGGTTAAAGTTAAGCTCAAACTTGACAAGTTTTTTGCTCAAAGGCGAAAGTAAAGTTTGAAGCTACTTGGTATAACTTCCATCTCCTTCTCATCTTATTTTCTTCTTTATCATCATTTTCATCATTTTAGAGAGTCATATCCATGTGGTCATGACCATATTCCTAGGACTTTTATGTATCATGTGGCCTTGTTTATGGTAAACCTAAGATTTTTTATGCTATATTGACCCATTTTCCTATGCTTTACTATGTTTATGTGCTTAGTTTGCTTTAAAAACATGTTTTAATGTTGTTCTAAAAATTATAGCAAACTTTTTCTTGTTTAAACATGTTCATATCATCTCCCATGCATGACTCTTGTTTGTTGTTCATGAAGCTAACACTTTCATTCATCTTATTAGTCAATATCTTTCATTTTTGTCATTATTTGCACATCAAGATACAATTTTTACTTGTTTAAACATGCTATTTATGTTCATTGTCATTAATGTCATATTTAGTTCATAATATATTTGTCAAGAAAGCATCTTATTTAAAGCTAGCATTTTTATGCATCTTATTAGTCATTTTCTTTCATTTTTGTCAAGATTAAAATGTCAAGATACCATCTTTATTTCTCTAAGCATGCTATTTATGTTTGATGTCATGAATGACATATTTAACTCATAATATACTTGTCAAGATGCTTCTTTAATGTAAGTACAAAAATTATTTCTCAAAACCTTCTCAGGTTAAGTCCATGCTAATTTCTATAAATGAGGATTAACATGGGGTTAAGGTTTATTTTCATTGGTCTTCCCATCTTAGGGAAAAATCAAGTTTTATGTTTGGATTCAAAGGTTATTAAGGCTAAATGTTTTGTTTTCAAAGATAAAAATGCTTCTTTTATTGCCCACTGTGGCTTGTGTCTTAATCTTTTGCCTAAAGCCTTTATGTTTGTAACCTAGTCAATGAGTTGTTTCATCATCCCAAACTATTCCAAGATTGTTTAAAAGAGCTTGTGAAGCCGATCTCACTCATTCCTTTCGATCAAGGATGTTTGAAAGTCCATGACCTGAGTTTAGTCCTAAAGTACCCAAAATATAAAAAATTTTCCCTATATGTCCTGATAGCATTATAATCAAGACTTGAAAATTTATTTTCAAACTATAGATCATTTTTTACAAATTTTTTGATATTTTTCCCTAAAATGGTGTCAAATTACTTTCCTAACAGTACCTTATTTTCTTTTGTATCATTCTAGATGAGGGAGATATGATTTTTTTAATTAAGATTATCTAGAACCCCTAAAATCAGCAATCTGCATTTTATTTGGGCCATTTCAACCCATTAAATGATTTTTTTTGAATTTTTAAAATATTTTTCATAGAAACTCCATGAAGTTGCCTTTTCAGAAAGGTATTGTTTGCAATTTAATGATTCTGTATCAGCTCGGAATGATTTTTCAAAATTGGCCATAGCTTTTGCCCTACATGTGCTGTCAACATCATGCTAGACCCAATGTTAAAAATTTTTTCCACTTGGAAGGTGATTTTCAAGGATTTTTAGAATACTTTTACATTAACCCTTATTTTAGTCATATTGCCAATGGGACCTCACTCGACCCTAGAACTTCTTACTTTGCCCAAAATAAAATCAAAACAAAAGATAGTGTGATGCTTTTCTTATTTTTAGCGTTGCTTAAAATCAATTAATTTCCTTTGAATCCCTTTTTGAGGCATTTGGATGCCTCCATGTGATCTTAGTTAGTCCCTTTGAGTCAATATATGTGTGCCAACCTTGTAGGTGCGGATCAAGTTATAAACAATCTTCATCATGTCACCTCTATTTTTATCAATATCTTTTTTAATAAAAAATCACCTATTTTGTCTAGAATTTGTCAAGAATGCCATTTTGTCAAAAAATCATCAAACCTTTGTCAAGATAAATCCTTCTAGCTTGTCTCTCAAAAATATCAAAGTTTTCATCTATAGGGATACTCCAACCTTAATTTTACAAACGTCATTCAACTTTCAAAAATCACTAAAATTTTCATCTTCGGGGATATTAAACCACAACTTCTAATGGGATACTCCAACATCATTTTTCAAAACTTGTCAAGAAAAAAATTAAATTTTCTCTCTCCTAGGTCACTTTAAACTTTTGCAAAATTCAAACTTGAATTTCATGCCTTAATTAATCAATAAATCTGAACTTGCCTCCAAAATTGTCAACTTGGTTATTTTAAGATAATTGATGACAATTATGAGATACATTTTGATCATTCCTCCTCTCTCTTTTTTGTTATTTTGTGCAATTTATTTTATGTAATATTATTTTTATCATCTTTCTAAAATGTTTCATGATGGTCATCTTGCATCCCTATTTTCAAAATTATTTTTCGAAAATTATAAGGCAATGGTCTATGTCGATATCTCTCTTGTGCTTGACACAGAATATCCTATTTTCAAAAACTAAATTCGGAGGACATTTTAATAAAAAATCCCTATGTTTCCCACCTCTTCGTAGTGTATAGTCATTTAAATTTTTTTTAAAACCTAGATTTATTTTATTCAAATTCATGCATAAGAAAGGGATTATATTCAAATAATCATAAGTCAAAGTAAGAAAACCAAAACTAAAGTAATACATGGCTAGAAGGTATCTATTTCGAGCGTCATAGGGTGGTTTATACCTCCTTGTGCATAACCAACTTTTGAACCAAGCCATCGAGTCTCTGGACCTCATAGACGTTGAAATCGATGTTTTAAGTTTCATAACTTGGAGTATCATTTTCAATAGGCATCTGATCATGCCTAGCCCAAATGATCAGTGGTGCCTCAATTGTTACCCACTTTGTGGTGGCTACTTGAGACCAATTAGATGAGCAATTTGTCTAACAATCCCTTTTTATGGTTAAAAGCTAAGCATCCATACTTATTGCCTCCCATCATATTAGAAAAGGAAGAATCTTTTTCGAGATGATATTTCCCTATCGAGAAATACTTTTATGTCATGTGCACTTCCTTCATGGGAGGCATTTGTCAACATGGTTCATGCCATACCCAAAACCACTTTTATTTTGTATCCATCCATTGTAGGGCCATTCATAATGGATCAAATTATAACACTTCCCAATGAGATAATCTGGTATCACAAGTTTGAGGATTATTTATAAGGCTATCACATGAGAACATATTCCATAGACACTTAAATGACTAATATCAAATGGGGTTCTTATACGAGCCATGTTCAGTGAGCTTGTTTCCACAAAACAAGCACCCATAATGGATTACTATATTTGTAAGGCCATTATGTCTCAATAGCTTCATGCAATTAGTGTTTGCATGATAGTCAATCATGCCACTAACATGAAGGAAAACCTTTGTCACTATAATATGATAACATGTGTATTGTTAGTTAACTGTGTATCCCATGTCCAATCTGATTGGACATGATTTATCATGAAACCACTAATTGGATAAAGCCTATTACACACAGTGGCCTTGCAAAGACATGTAATGAGTTACAACAATGAGATCATTATGCATCAAAGTTGTATCTCCAAAAGCATTCATACTTATTGTATTGTCAAGCCAAGGCATTGACAATGTTTAAAGACCAACATATGCTAAACATCTATGCATTTGATATATGCAACCTTTTGATCCCATTAGGTGAAATCCATGTATACTTGAGGATAGCATATGGGTGCTTGTTTTATAGAAACAAATTCACTAAACATGGCCTGTATTAGAACTTCATTTGGTATTAGTCACTCAAGTGTCTTTGGAATATTTTTTCATGTTCCGAACATGTAAATAGTCCTTAGACTGGTGATACCAGGTTATCTTGTATAGAAAGTATCATGCTTTGATTCCATCATGAATGAGTCCACAATAGAAGGATGCTTATGGTAGGCTGGTTTTAAGTATGGCATGAAGCATATGGTAGATGGATGAGTGATCTAGAGAGGATTCACCATTCCCGGTGACATTGGAGATATATCATGAATGATCTTTACTATGATTAATTGGATTAAAGTCTTTAGACAGAGCATAATGAATTATGAGGAATCATTCCTTATACATTCATGATCATACCATGAGTTGAAAAATCTAATGTGGATTAAAGCCTGAATAGACAATGAACCATGCTCATGCTTAATTCGAGATATATGGTGAAAAGACTGTATAATATTGATGAGCTAGTTATTGATAGGTTTCAATAAGGTCATATTAACTTTTCAACATTAGGGTGCTCATGATAAGTTAACATTTGGTTAGTCATGACGGGTTGCTAGATCTTGCTCTTGATCTATGAACATGATTAACAGATTAATTGTGTTTATTGCCAATATGTTAAGAACCTAATAGGTCACACACAATAAGATGGAATTGTTTGATTAAACCTATGATTTAATTAAGTTTAAGTTTGACTTAATTGAATAAAAGGTAATTAAATAAAGGGCTTAGTTGAAAAGTTTAATTAAGATTTAATTTAAGACATAAAATTAGATTTATGAAGTCTAAATTTTTGTTATCTTTTTAAGACATCGGGATAAGATTGTCTTAGTCGGATAATCCAAATTAGGATAATATCTAGTCGGATAATGTCTTAGACGAATATCCCTTGAATAATCTTGTGATATATTAATTATTTAGATAATTAATATTAAACAAAGATTATTATTGAATTAAAATTGTTTTAATTGAATATGGATTTTTTTTAAGATAAAATTTGTATAGGGATAACCAATTTAGTCAAATTGGGTTTCTTCCTATTTATCTTATATTTATAACAGTTTCTAATTATATATAAGATGAATTAGTAGTGGAGCATTTATATGATAAATAATGATTTTAGTTATTTAATTAAAATCCCATAGGAAACCTATCTTTACAAACTACTTATGGCACACCTAGATTAGTTTTTGGAATCCTTGTATTGTGCTTAGACCGAAATTGCCTTGCACTTGATACGTGCTAGATTTGGCTAACATAGGGATATCTTTTAACTAAATTAAACTTTCTTAAAGTGGAAGAGTTTCATTTTTAGAAGTAATTGAATTTGATTAAAACTTATCCTTGATTAGATCAAGGAAATTTTCGGTTGACAGAAATAGGTCAATGAACCTAGGCACTAGTGTAACTTAAGATAAATGATTAAAGAAAGAAAAATAATTATTTTCATCTCGCTTAAGAAGCTGTAGCCCTTAAAGAATGAAACCACCCGAAACATCCACTTTAGCCTCTTATGAAACTATTTTTCCCTCTTTTTTGACATAGACACTATGCTAAAAATATTCTTGGATCATGTGAAAGAAGAAGCTATTTATAGTTACCCTTCGGTTAAGGCCTTACGTGCCTTCTAGCTAGTACTCAAGAACCATCAGGCGTAAAGAAGGTTTCAACTACCATCTATGTGGATCACTATTAAAGGCAAAATACGTGTGATGCTCGTGATCTAAGAGATCCTTTTAGGGAGCCTTTGCCACCACTCATCAGGTGTCTTCATGATTGTATTTAACTTCAGATTATTTAAGAGTTAGGTAATCCCTTATCACATAAGTGATTAAATTTCATTAAATTCTTATATGTTTTACGACATGTAAGTTTCTCCCTAAAAATCCATAGAGAAGTCTGACTATTTTTGCGTTTAGCACTTTCACTACCTATTTATGTTATTTATGAGTTTTTTGAAATCCAATAATTGCATGAGGTCAAATTTTACCAACATTCAAATTCCTTCAGGTAGACTAAGCAGCAAAACAATCCTTATTCCAACAACTTCAACAAAGAGAACACCAAAATTTTCTTAGAGCAACAATAAAAGATTATCATTTACTATTAAGCATTTCCTTTTAGGTTTCCTCAACAACCTTAAAATCCTATGATAAAAAAGAAGTTACTATTACAAGAGATGTTTATGCAATATATAGTGAAAATGGATACTCATATAGTGAAAACTAAAGCTCACATTCAAATCGAATTCACTATCTATCTCATGGGAATCTTGAGACATAAAAAGTCCAACTTGCTAATGCTGTCAATAATGAGTTTTAAAATTTTCTTAAGGTATTTAAAAAGCTCTTATTAATATATCTTTTGTTGAATTTTAGAATAAATGCCAAAATATATTAAGTTTACGAAAGAAATTTTGTCAAAGAAAAGGAAATTAAGAGAGTTTGAGACAACTGGACTTACAAAGAAATGTAGTGCCATTCTTTAAAACAAATTGCCACCAAAGCTCAAGGATCTTGGGAGCTTCACCATTCCATTTACTATAGGTAATAAATTCTTTGGTAGGGCTTTATATGATTTTAGAGCTAGTACAAATTTGGTGCCACTTTTTATTTATCGAAAACTTGGTTTGGGGAAGGTAAAACCCACTAAAACTATATTATAATTAGCTGCTAGGTCATACTATCATCCAAAAGGCATTATGGTGGATGTGCTAGTAAAGGTTGATAAATTCATCTTTTTGATAGATTTCATTATATTAGACATGAAGGATGATAGCAAGATTCCAATCATTCTTAGGAGACCATTCTCAACTACCAGTAGAACTCTCATGATAAGCAAGAAAAAGAACTTATAATAATAGTTAAAGAACAAGAGGTAACTTTCACAATTTTAAAGTTATTGATTATCCTAGAGAGTCTAAAAAATGTTTCGCAGTCAATATGGTAAAAGATGCTTCCAAAAGTATGATGAATATTTTTAAATTTCTAATAAGGTCAGACAAGAAAAATATAAAGCATTACTTTAATCCAATTATGGTAGCTATTGAAAATGCAAGAAAAAAAAAGCTTTAAGAAAAGGATAACAACTTATATTTTGTTAGGGAGAATGATATTCAATCAGTACTGTCACTTGGAATAACAATGAAAATAGTCCAGCTAAAGACTATAAATTAAGCGCTTTTATGAGGTAGCCTAAGTTTTTGACTCTTTTTAAGTTTTTTAATATTTTTATTTAACTTTCCATTACTAGTTTTTTATTTTATTTTGCATGTTCATAAAAGAAAAAAATTCTAGTGCCCTAGCACCAAAACTGGAGCCATAACCCTAAAAATATAAAAACTTTATTGCTATAGTGCCAAAGGTTTTACATGAAGCTAGAGTTATAGCACTAGCCTAGCATTGCAATACCCCTGACCTCAATTTATATCGCATTGTTGGTGCCATGGTGGTAGTCGAACCTTGCTTTAATTTTTAATTTTTATCTTTTTATTTTATTTTCAAAAAATAAAATTAAAAATAAAACTAAAAAAAATTAATCTTTTCTAAAATTTTATATTTTATTTTTTATTAGGGTAGTTTGATTAATTAATGTTTATTTTGTTCTCTTTTACAACTTCCCATCAACTTAGACAAGCTTGATGAAGTCGAAGAGGAAGATTAAAGCCTTTCTCGAGTTAAGGGAGTTTTTTTGTTCTTTTTCTTTTAATTTATGCACATTAAGGACAAATTTGTTTTAAGACTAAGGTTAAAGTCATTAGTTTGTTGGTGTTGAATTAGTCTAAGATAGTTTAATTATCCTTTAAAGTTTTTTTTTTTAATTTTCTTTGCTATGATTGCGATTTAGGAGTCCCGTATGTTTAAGTGTCTAGGTTGTTTAATATGTGATGTTTGAACTTATTTATAAATGGAACTCTAATCCCATGATGAAACTTACTTATTGATTTATCTTGATTTTTTGGAAAACAAAAGCAAGACTTGAGTTTATGTTAAATCTTTTTATTAGTCTCATTGTTAAGATGTCTTTTTCAAATTTTGAGCACTTGATCTCTTGCTTAAATTTGCATTGCTTTTTTAAAGATGATTTATGTTGATGTGAAATTGAAATTATGTCTAGCCTATAATATGTATGATTCTCTCTCAAGGTAAAATCCTAGAGGACACTAAGTTGAAGAGATAATTTAGGCCATTTTTAAATTGTTTAAGCCTTTCTAACCCTACCTATGCATGTTGAATATCTTTAGTCTACCCCTTTAAGCCTCATTGATATATCTTTTTTCTTTTGATTGCCATATTATATAGCTTAACCTATTAGGAAAAACCATGATCAAACCTCACATATAGGCATATGTACTAAATTTATTCCAAGAAATAATTATGAGTCATGTTTGTAATGGTGATGTTCAAAAGAATTGAAAAAAAAAAGACAAAATATGTAAATAAATGAAGTGGTAGAAAAAAAGAGTTGCATTAAAAATGGGTATGTGCCTTAAAGTACTAAAAATGGCTCACAAGATCCTAAAAAATGAAAAGTGTCTTTAGGTGATGTAAACCAAAAATATATCCTTCATCCTACATTTACCCTAGCCTTTCAATACAAGATTAATAAAGTCTTGAATGACTTCAATGAAATGCCAGTTAACATTAGTGAGAGAGATGAAGAGCAAACATATAAGAATCTAGTATTAATTTATATTTTGCATTTGATAATACATGCAATGATTTGTAAAGAGATCATACATAAGCACATTTGAAATCTATTCGAAGATGAGGTTAGTGATTGAATTGAAGCTTTGGATTATTTTTGTGTTCTACCCAAGAGTTGGGATTTTGAGAAAACATTGAAGAAATTTAGGGGAACCATTATTTGAGTGCATTCATTTCTAGGTATGTTTTGTTCTATTTAGTTAGTGTTGTTTTGTTTCTTTTCTTTCATTTTTGTTTTGCTTTGCTTGAGGACTAGCAAAATCTTAAGTTTGGGGTTATGAGAACTCCATGAAATAGAGTAATTTGGTTTTATTATATGCACTAAAGCTAGCTAAGTCATAATGATATTTTTAAAAACTTTAGTAATTTTTAGTTTATTTTAAATTGTTTTCATTTATTTGCTTTATAATTAAAATATATACTAATTTAGTACATTTAGTGGCCCAAAGACTGAAAGAGCTTTTGATATGTAATAACTTAATAAAAAAACAAATGTGTTCTAGTTTGGTAACTTCAAAAAAGATCTCATTTGGTACTTGTGTTTTCTCTTTCCAAGGCTTTAGATATTTGCAGGACCTTTGAGGGTTAGAGACTTAGAGATTTTATGGCTTTTATTTACTATAGTTTTCTAAAATGGAAAGCAACCATTCAAATTTTGAAATCGAAGATGAATAATCCAAAAAAGCTTAAAAAGAAAGACTTGGCAACTCTTAATTTTCTCTTTTCTTATTTTTCTTATAACGTCTATAATGGTGAAACTCTAATGTTTTATATTTACATTAATAAGCATGAACTAAATTTATTTTTATGAAGTTGCAATGGAACTCAAGGATATTTTCTTGATTTAATTATATTTGAGTTGTCTACTAAATCTTGTTTTTAATGCTTCGAATTGATAATTTGTTAATTAGATTGATTTGGCAACCTGAATGAACTGGGAAAAAGGAATTTTATGTTTAGACCTAGATTAAATAACATATGATTCATATTCATATATTATAATGAATTGATTTGCATGTTTGATAGGAATATACGAGCATATCATATGTAACCAAATTAGAGTCTAATCGTAATAAGATTATCTTTTAATTCATTTTGCATAGGAATATAATAAATTGGTTAGGTGAGATGTTTTTTATAAGAACATTGGAAGATAATTATAAACAAATTAGAACTCTATGTTTACATAATCAATTTAAGAGGGCAAAATAGAGTCAAATGAAGTATTTATGAAAGTTGTAATCCTAGATTTTCTCTGCTTTACTATATATTTAATTTTAGTTTATTTTTATTTCACAATTTTAAATCGATTATTTTAAATATGATTATTTTTATTTCATAATTAAATATGATTATATTGCTTTGATTTTAGTATTTAGAAAATTTATTACAACTCTTTATTGGAATAACATTATGTTCTTCATTATATTAATTGTTAATGATGCGTACACTTGCATGGTAAATTCAACAATAATCGATGGTGACTCGAATTTCCTAACTATTTTATAATAGTTGTATAAAAAAGTCAAACTAGTGATTTTCTTTAATGACTCAGCCCCATCCCAAAACAAATAGTTTTCTTCACTTTAATGTGTAAGATTCATCTTTAACACATTATGTTAAGACTTTTTATGCATAAAATTTTTATTAAACTTTCACATATGAATTTTCATTTAGACTTTTTTACCATAATAGAATTTTCAATTAAACTTTTACATATAGGATTTTCTGTTACTGTAAGCCATACAAACCAATCAGATTTGCTTCTAACGCATTAACTTTTAGTTATTTCATGTAAAATACATTATATGTTATTAATGTTAATAAGCTATTTCTTTATCCATAAGTTACAATATAATTGTTATTAATAGCTTATCAAAATAAATCCTATGAAATACATTGGCTTTGTAAACGAATTATAAAGAGCTATAATTGTAAAATCTTTATGCATTAAAGTCGTATTTCTAAAACCGTTCCTGGTCATCGTATTGTCAACATAGGGCATTGATAATGCATAAGACTAGCATATGTTAAGCCTTTATTCATATGATGAATGTAACTACTCTCATGAGTTGAATTGTAGTGATACTTAAAGATTACATATGGGTGCTTGTTATGGTAAAAAGTTTACTAAATATGATCTGCTATGAGATTTCTATTTAGTATTTCACTTCAATGTCTACGAAAATACTCTCATGTGTCAGTAGTGTAAGTAATCTTTAAACTTGTGACACCAAGTCACCTTGTATATGAATTATTATACTTAAAGATCATCATGATTGGGTCCACTATGATGAATGCCTAAGGTAAGGTAGTTTTGGGTGTGACATGAAGCATACTAAAAGTGGATGAGTGGTCCAGAGAGGATTTATCACCCCAAGTGATGTGAAGAGACATATCTCATTTCTTCTTAGACTGTGTTAACTCAAAGTCTCTGGCCAAGGCAATGCTAATCATGGAGTTAACACATAAGGGCTGCAAGAGTAATATATAATTTGCTAAGAGTAGACATTGCATCATGCTCTTATCTTTTTTGGGATATATAATGAAATTATTGAATTACACTGGCATACTATACATTAAAAGTTTTTTCAAACCATATTGACTCTCTTGGCATTTATATTTATTGTCAACATGTTAAGAGCCTAATTGGCCACAGACATAAAGGTGATTTTATGGAATTAAAATGGGATTAGATTAAATCATAAAGATATTTATCTCTTGGGACTTAATTGGATAGTTCAATTAGTCCAAGGGTCTAAATACAATTATATCATAAATTTAATGTGCACTAAACCCTAACTATATGTTAACATGTGTTTGCCATCCTTGACTATGAATTTGACACCTTTCACTATTTTAATTAGGTTTAGTTGCATGATTAAGGCTTGGAAAAGAAAAACATTTTCTGTTCATGTTTTAGACAGCAAAAGTGCTTGATCAAGGGGATGGTTTATGAAACCTAAGCTACTACCATAGCTTATGGCAAACCATGATCCCTACCTTAGTGAAAGTTTCCTGAGTCACCTATGTGGATCACCTTTGAAGGGCGGACAATTGGACAGCTTTGGTTTGTAATAACCAAGTCGGTGTGCGAGAACAAGGGAATTTTAATGATAACCAGGGATTTCAATAATTGTAATTTGGGGTATGATTTTCATTTCGTGTACTTGAATTTTAGATCAATTAAAACTCACAAGTTGATCATTCAATGAAATTCGATATGTCTTCATTTAATTAATTATTCCATTATATAATTTAATACATTGTTATTAAATTTATTTTTCTTGGATTTGATTGAGCATGATCGAATTTCAACATTTTCTTTTGGACATTTTACATGTAAAATTTTTAATTAAATTGAACATTTTATGTATAGATTTTTTTTTTATTTTTGTGACATGTAAGGTTTTCAATCAGACTTTTTGTATGTTGATTTTTTTTTTCAATTAGACCTATTTTTACATAGGGATTATTACTTACATTTTTCTAACAAAATGAAATTAAGGTAGACTTTTCAATCATGATTCCAACCGACAATAATGGAGATTGACTTTCATCCATGTTGGGAACCAGTGGGATTTAAGAAAGACTTTTCAAACTTTTTGGAAACCAATAGGATTTAAGCTTGACTTTTTAAAATATGAGGTATGGTTATTGTCCTACATACACATGTCATCATCTAACCTAAAATAAAAAATAATTAACTAAAATCATGATATGTAAAGGAATAGTTAATTTCTTACACACAACATGATAGGGGCATGGCACAAAAACAAAAGAAGGAAGCAAAATTTTAGGGAGGAAATCTTAGGGGAGGCTTGGCCAAGAGGTTTTAGAAACCCTAGCTTATATAAGGAAAAAGGTCTATCCTCTTTTATATTTTTTAGACACCATTCTTGAACCCCCAAGCTAAAAAAAATAAAAACAAAAAAGGAAAAAAAAAGAGTGAGATTTTCTTTTGATTTAACTGAAGGTAGTTAACTATCTTTTTTTTTTATTTTCTTTCTTTATCTACATTTTCATCTCATTCATTTTCTTCCTTAATTTTTCTTAATTTCATTTTCATTTTTATTTTCTAAGTTATTGAGATGTTATCTATATATATATATGTATATATCTTGGGCTTGATGATCCTAAGATTAAACTCAGATGATAGTTTGAGCTAAGGTTGTATAAACCTTTTTAAAGGACTAACTTTGAGCTATTTATGCTATTTAAGTTATTTATTGTATTGTTATTATTGTGTTCATGCTTATATTTCATTTTCATTTTTGTTATGTTTAGTTTCATTATGTTATTTTGAGCTTGATGATCCTAAGTTCCAATTTAGATGATGTTTGAAATAAAGTTTTCTAAACCGTTTAAGGGCCACCTTAAGCAAATTATTTCATTTTATGTTTTTTATTATTTTATTTAAATTATGTTAATATTATTATGTTTATTTCATTTTCCACCCTTGTTATATTTAATTTCATCATTTATATTAGTATCTTTATTTCATTTTCATTCCTGTTATATTTAATTTCATCATTTGTTTTGAGCTTGATAATCCTAAGTTCCAACTTAGGTGAATGTTTGAGCCAAAGTTGTATAAACCTTTTAAAGGCCAAACTTTGAGCAAATTGCTTTTATTATGTTTTTGTTATTTTTATTTATACAAGTTATGTTTTTATTTTTATGCTTGTTTTAATTTTATTGTTTTATATTTATATTTATATTTATATTTATTATGTAATTTTAAGCTTGATGATCCTAAGTTCCACCTTAGGTGATTGTTTGAGCCAAGGTTGTATAAACTATCAAAAGGCCAAACCTTAAGCAAATTGTTTCATTTTTGTTCTTGATTTTTATTTAGATTATGTTCATGTTATTATGTGTATTATTTCCATTCTTGTTGTATTTTCTTCATGCTATTATTTTGTTTATTTCACCTTTTTTATTGTTGTATTTACTTTAATATGTCACTTTGAGCTTGATGATCCTAAGTGCCATACTTAGCTGATGGTTTAAGCTAAGGTTTTAAACCTTTTAAGTAGCTAAACTTGAGTTAATTTGTGACTTTTTTTGTTATTACCATGTTACATATCTTAGTTTTGTTGTTATTATGCTTAATTATATCATTGTCATGCCTATTTATGTAACTTGTCCATGTTGACAATGAGTTTATGTTTAAAGTGTTAGGAATGCCCTAAAGATGAAAGACATTTTAATATATTTCATTAGTTTGAACTAAATATTCATATTTATATATTTGATGTTTCATTATATCATTGCTATTCCATCCTTATTTAGATTTATATGTTAAAGTAAATATAAGCAAATATAGCTCATTGACTACTTGTGTTTATAATGTTAGAATGTTGCATATAATGGACTTTACATGTAGGAAGATAACATTCTAAGGTGAATAGTCTAAATTCATAGTTTGCAGTCTATGAGGTTAATGTGAGCAATTAACTCATGTTAAGACTATTATATCATCTAAATCCAATTGGCGAGATGGCTTTTCTTAGCCATTTGGGGGGGGGTCTAACTCCTGATTAGAGACATAGATGTATCGCTTAGAGGTAAAAGTGTAATTAATCCATTAATAAGACTATTTACTTAGATTAATTCACTTTTGATATTCATTGTGTAATTACCTTAATCTTGAGTAAGTAATTGACTCCATGTGTATAACATATATACTTTCACATTCCAAAGGCTAAAGCAACTTGAAGAAGTAAGCTACTAGACTGGTTCATTGAGTACATGACTTATACTAAATAAAGGCTTTACTTATAGATATGGAATCATAGCTCCTATAAAGAGTTAAGGTTATTCTCTTAAAACGCATTATACGAATAGTGAAAATGGAAAAGACTTTGGTCATTTGTATGTCAAATGATAAATTGTTCACATATGGTGAACAATCATTCTTACATAGAAAGTATAGTGGACTTTAAGATAAGATGATCAAGTAGGCAAAATGGACATTAACCTTAAGTTGATCATGGATATCATATGAGGGTATTACATATATGATAAGGTCATAAGGCTAAATGGCTACTTATAAAGCTTACATAATATAGTATATAATTAGAAATGCAGTCTCAAGTCTTTAAATGGCTATTCGAATAAAATTGTCATGATTTTATTTCAAATTAGAATTGGAGTTATAGAATCTTATCAAGGTAATAAAATTCACAATTTAATCATAATTAACTGTGTATTCAGATTAAATGGTTAAACTCTTTAAAATAAATTAGGCTAAAATAATATATAAACACATTAAGGCTTGGCCAAATTTTAGGGCTAATACCCACTAGGGTGGGCGACAATAAGGGCTATAAAGAGTGGGTAAAATATATTATTTTTAATTAAAAAATAAAATTAAGGCTATCTTTTTACTTGACATAAATAAGAGGTAGTGCTTAGGGTTTCAAATTAGAATTGGAACCACACTAGGAGTTCCTAATCACAATATCTCATGATTCTAAACTTATTGGCACAAAGGTGGTCATGAAGGAAAATCAACCCATAAAAATCTAGAGTAGACAGAGACAAAAAGTGCTCAAACATTCCACCGTCTAGGAATTGGAAAATAGTGGAGATGGCTAGTTGGTTGAAGCTTTCACACGAATCTAAGATTTCTTGGATGGCATTTTTAAATCTACAAATTAGGTAATTGATTATAATGGCTTTATATAACAACACGATCTAGTACAACACGATCTAGTACAATTTGATTTAAAAGTTGTTAAATGCTGCTATGCATCTGATCTATTTTTTCCTGCATAAAGTTTTACAAAATTAGATTAAGATTTTTAAGACTAGATTTTTCCATGTTATTTTCATGTTTATGTTTAAATAAAGGGGGAATTTAAACTTTTGGGGATATTTTAATCCTTGTCCATAAGTAAACAAGGTATTCTTATAATTTTGCCAAGCAAATTTTTGCAAATATTTTCGCTGTTTGACTGAACCTAAAGGGCATTTTGATAATTTTTAAGTCAAACAAGCATTCCTAGGGATTTTTTTCATTTGGTTGAACTTAGGGTTAAAACCAAGTCCAATAAGTCATTTTTAATTCATTTGATCAAAATTAAGCTTTTAAGGTCGTGCTAGCATTTTCATGTCAAAACCAAACCTTTAGGTTTGTTGTATTATTTTTACATCAAAAATGGGTTCTTAATGTCATGTTAGGACTTTCATGTCAAAACCAAACCTTTAGGGTCATTTTCATACTTTTATGCCAAAATTACTCCTTGAGGTCATGTTAGCTAGCTTTCTCATGTTCAAATTAAACTTTTAGGGTTATTCGAAGTTCTTAGTGTTGTGTTAGTACTTTCGTGTCCAAACTAAACCTTTAAGGTTATTTTGGTTTTTCCATGTCAAAATCAGGTCCTGAAGGTTGTATTAACACTTTCGTATCAAAACTGAAAATTTAGGGGCATTTTAGTAATTTTTAGGTCAAAACCAAGTCTTTAGAGTCATTTTAGTGTTTTGGGACCAAAATCAAGTCTTTAAAGGTATTCATAAAATAACATATGCTATTTAATTAATAATTTAGGTAATATCCTTGGGTTAAGATAATCCATTGGCTTCTTCTAGTTTGCATGGAAAGAATCTCGTCGATTATCATTAATGATAGAATGCCCTCTTTAAAATAATTAAATCTGAATTTTTTAAAGATATAAAAATAAAACTTTCATATTTCATAGTGACTGCTAGTGAAATACAAAATTTTTTATCTTTTCTCAAAAAATTAATTTTAGAAAATGACAATTTTTCTTTTAAATACTGAAAAATTGAAATCAATTATAGTCTAGATCTAGGATAACACATGATTAATAGGAATTAAGTTATACATATGTTATGCGGGTGATCATTTTTCCCCAAATGTAACCAACTCTTGAACTCACACATTCTTTGGTTTACGAGCAGATTTTAAGATCAACTTTTAAGGGTTTTGAAACCTTTAAACCCATATTCCATGTTGCATAGTATAGTAATAATTTGGTTGGCTAAATCCATATTCAGTGGAACAGGTATAGCAACCATTCGCTCCTTGAATGGTTGGAATCGCCATTTTGCATTACACCTTCCAAACGGCTATTCCAGCCTCTCATGGAATGGCAACAACAATGAAAATATTATTTATATAAAATTGAGTAAAAATCAACACAATAGACAAGAATATCTATTTTGGGCAAAAAATATGAGAGCGAAAAAAAGGTTTCACATGATGATGGGTTTTGGGCTTGAAATTTAGGAAAGAAGAAGATGGTACAATGAAGAATAACATATTAGAAAAATGACTTTTAGAGCAGTAGAGGTCGACAAAATGAGGGTTGAAAGTTTTAGAATAATTTTGTAGATCTAGGTTTTTCAAAGGTTTTTTGAAAAACCAAATGGTAGAACATGAAAGAGAAGGTCTAGATGAAGTTGTTGTTGGGTTTTAGATGAATTTTGGGCTAGTGGCCGATGGTGCCTACCACGATGAAGCATTGCCAAAATCTGGAAATTGAAGGTGGTTCTAGGTTCCTTTTTAAGATGAATAAGGAAAGAAAGAGAGCAAGGAGAGATGATAAGGTAGAGAAAGAGAGTTGAGAGAAAATAGGAAGAGAAATAAAAAACGTATTTATAAGTGAGAAAAAATAAATTATTTTAATATAAAATTATTTATTAATTATGAAAAATATAAAAAATTTATATAAATATAATTGTATATTTAAATATTAAATATGATTTCTAAAGAAAAATAAAAATATTTTAACATATCTTAAATACAATTCAATATATTTTTAAATAAAAAAATATAATTTATAAATTCTAAAAAATATAAAAATTATATAAATATAATTTTTATATTTAAATATTATTATTTAATATTAAATATGATGTCTAAAATATAATTATAAATATTATTTTGTAAATTATATTTTTAAGTATTATTTTCAATATAATTTTCAATATTATTAAAATATTTTTAGATATTTATTTTCGTTAAAATGTTTTCAATAAAATTATTATTTCAATTTTATAATTTATTATTTAATATAATGTACTTAAATTTTTATAATATACATTATATATGATATTTTAAAATATTATTTATTGAATTAAGGGTGAAATTGTCATTTTATATCTATTCTTTATTCTTCAATAACATTTTAACCAACCAAACAATGTAATACTATTTTTTCCCTATTCCATTCAATTAACCAAGCAACATAGTACCTATTCCCACCAATATAACCATTCTAGTCCTCTTCTATTCCATTCATGTGAACCAAATGGATCATGGGCATCAAGAATTTCTCCATGCTTGTCCCACCAGTTGGGAATGTGCTATGTGCAGTCTTCAAGATTGTCAACTCAAATTGCAAAGCATAAACTTGCTTTTATATGGTATTTGAACAATTTTTCTCTACCATAGTTTGGGTTTCTTGTTGTCAGATTTGTGATTAAACTTTAATTAGTTTGATATCAACTTGTCATAGAATAACAATAGCAATAACTAGAATGAAGTTAACAACAAAAAATAAAGCAGAATAAAAAGAGAAAGACCAAAAAAGAAAGAAATATAGAAAGAAAGATAAGAGAAAATGATAACTTTTCATCCATAAAAAAATGTGAGGTACATCTGGTGTATATATATATATATATATAAACAAGACTATCATACAATTATTAAAATAATAAATAATAAACAACTCAACCACAATTACCCTCCTATTGTTCCTTCAGCTTGTCAAATCCTAGCTACTATTCTTTGCTGAAGTCCTAGCTCTTGTTCTTTATTTAGCTTCAGCCTCTAAGTTATTTAACTCATTTTGCATCAACTTAGGCTTCCTTAGCTTAGAACCCATTCATTTACTATCTCCTAAGTTTTGTAATGGCCACTTCATTTCCATTTTTTGCTTATCTCTCTATCTTTACCATCATCATGCTCTATTAAATTCATCACATGTATTTCTCTAAAAGTTCAAGGGAAATGTACTTTTCTCTATCATTTATATTGATGTCTTAGTCAGCAAAGTAAGATTTATAAAATGTTGATTAAGATCCTTGCCTTTTTTACAATGTTGAAATTATTGTTGACATAAACAATTAAATCCTAATTCTCAAAGGTCTTCCTCGTTCTCTACCTTGTTTTTTTTTTTTTTTAATTTAGGTTTAATTTGCTAATAATTTACTTCTAATAACAATTCAATATCTATTTATCTTTCTCAAGTTTAAGTTATTATTTTGTTGGTTTCTTAATACCCATTACAAGGATATTTAGTTCTTTTCTTTTTTTTTTTTTCCTTTTAGGTTAAGTTTATTAGCACAATCAAACATCTAATTAAAAGGAAATTTCAAGCTCATGCATATCAACATAGGCATAAAAATTTAATTAGAATTAAACATATGCAATGGAATTAAATAAAGAAACACCCAAATTTCTTTAGGGCCTAAGAAAGAGGTTTATATGTGATATGACTATAATTTAAAGCATAGATCTGATAGAAATCATACCTATTTAGAGACTCATAAATCTAACCATGGCAATCATTACATGAACACACTATGGGTTGTTATTACGATCTTTTCTTGAGGCCAAAAGTAGTCTAAGTTTTCTGCATTTAATGATGATCCATAAAGATGTTTATTAGAGCTCTTATGAGGTCTAGTGGTTCTTTAGTGCTAGCTAAATGGCTTTTCAAGCCTCAGCCAAAAGATATATCATCAATAAGCATAAATCTGATGTGACTTAAGAGCGATTCCCTTACCCATTATGTTAAAGAGAATGACAAACAACAACGCAGAGAAATAGCTATTTATCGTAGATGCTAATAAATGGTTCCAAAAATCACAATTCTTAATTTTGTTTGATTCCACCAGGATAGAAAACTGATTTTCTACCTTTATTGTGATAAAAAAACACTTTAAGATAACTTGGAATATAAATCAACATAAAGAAGGCTTAAGGAAGCATGGATTTTGGGATTTGGCAAATTTCAAAAGTTTTATGAAAAATTAATCTCTCAGTGCTAGAAAACTATTTTTTTCATTTTGTTGTGTTAAGAACAATCAAGAACATTTAGAAGAAAAAGCTTAGGAAAGCAAAGAGTTGCCCAAACCCCTTTAAAGAATTCTAAGGTTAGCGCTTAGGGTTTTCTCTTTCCTCTCTAATCAGCCAAAGAGCCTTAATAATATATTTGAATACAACTTGGGCTAGGTTAGGCTTAACTATTGGGTCAACTTAGCCCATTACTAGCATACCTAGAAGGTGTCCCTGCTTTGGAGTGTTCCCGAAAGCCCAAGTAGAGCTATTTTAATTAGCTTGTCCAAGATTGGGCCTTAATAGTAACTTATTAATATTTTAGCCCAGTAGCACACCAAAGATAGCTATTCCATTAGCAAGCCTAACTTAGAGTAGTTCACAACTAAATTTTTTTTTACTTAATAATTAAGGCTTTTAGCGTAACCATAAATTTATATGTTAAATAATTTAATTCATAATTAAATTTTTTAATAGTAAAATAATTTTTACTTCTTGTAAATAATATTAAATAATATCAAATAATTATTTATCCTTATTTAATATTATCCCTAAAACCATGTCTACGAATAGACATTATCTTGATAAGATATTCTTATCTTTATTGCCATATTAAGACATTTATAATTAGATTTCATAAATCTAATTTATGTTTTAAATTATTCTTAATTAAACTTATTCAATTAAGTCCTCTTTATTATATCTTTTATTTAGTTAAGTCATACTTAATTAAATCTCAATTTTAATTTAATAGATCATCTTATTGTGTGTGACCCATTAGGCTTCAATCATAATTGCAATAAACATAATTACCTAATTAAGCGTATTTATATTTATAAACCAAGATTGGCCTCTATCAAGGCATCATGGCCACCCAACATGCAAGAAAAGTCAATATGCCCTCTTTAATAAAACTTTTTAGTAACCAACTCTTAGTGTACTTTGGTTCTTTCACCAAATATCTTGGAAAAACCATGAGCATGGTGCAATGTGTAGACTTGTATCAATCCATATTAATTCCTACAGCTTTCAGTTAACCTCACGAATTTTGAGAAATAATTTCTCCTAAATTCATCATGCGTTGGCCAATGACATTATTAAGTTAACTAAAGCCAAGAACAAATGAGGTATGTCTCCAATTTCACTTGGAGTGGTGAATCCCTTCTAGATCATTCATCCACCTTTGTAAGGCTCATGCCATACCTAAAACTACCCTACCATAAGCATCCATCTATTGTGGACTCATTCATGATGGAATCAAAGCATGTCACTGCCCATACAAGATAACCTAGTACCATAAGTCTAAGGACTAATATACATTATTAGAACATGACAGCATATCCCATAGACACTAAAGTGTCTTATACCAAATAAAGTTCTCATATAGGCCATATTTAGTGAACTTGTTCAAAGCAAGCACCCCTATGCTATACTTAAACTTTTAAGAGATCAAAGAGTTAAATACATTAGATGCATGGAAGCTTAGCATATGCTAGTCTTTATGCATTGTTAATGCCCTATCTTGACAATCAATGGCTAAGAACATTTCTAGAAACATAATTTTGATGCATAAGGATCTCATTGTCGTAACCTATTACTAACTTTGCAAGGCCATTGTGTTTCATGGGTTTTATCCAATTAGTGTTTGTATGATCGTTAATCATGCCACTAACATTAAAGAAAACCTTGAATCATTAACTAAAATGATTGGTTTACATTATTAATTGTTATATGCCTTATCTGATTAGATTGGCTTTATGGCATATACTAACACTAAATTCATAATAAGATACTTTCTTAATAGTAGCTTTATCACTGTAGTTTGTTTTTATGTTTTGCAGTCTTCTAAAAAACAATTTTTATATGTTTTCTAAGCTTTACTTCTTTGTTCTAAGGAGGGTTGATTTGATTTCCCATTGTAATTATTATTTTAAGGACTATTTTTTATAAAAACCATCTTTACTAAATTTATGCACTTGCCATGTCACCATGTCAGTAACCATAGATAAGGAATTCAATGTTGAACTATGAATTTTTCAAACTCCATTAACAGGTATAGTACAATTATAAATACTTTAATCTCAACTAAAAAAACTAGCGAATTTGGCATTTACTTGTGAAGACTATAATGTTTTGCTAGGTTTTTGATAACTCTATAAAGCAGAGTTATTTAGTCACATTATGTGCATTAAACTTAGTTTGAGAGGCTTTTATTTAGATTTTATTAATTTTGAGTTGCTTTTAACATAGTTTTATTTATTTTCTATATGATTATATATTAACTTAGTATTTTTCATATTTTTTTAGGCCTAAGGCTAAGACTTTTTCAAGGTGCAATGACACAATAAAAAAGTAATGCGAACCTAACCTAGCAAACTTTCAAAATAAAACTGCTTATATTGCTTGTGCATAAAGTTTCTCCTTTCTACGGTTTTGGCAAGTTATAAACATGACATTTTAGGACTTAAAATAAGGTTGTAGAATTTTAGATTTGTTTTTACCCTTGTTTTCCAAAGATGAAAGCAACCACCATAATATCTAAGAGGAGAAAATAGGTTTTGGGGATGCTTTAGGACCAAAGACCCTTCCAATGTTAATTTTCTCTTTTTCTCTACTTTTTTTGTCTTTCTTGTAAAATTTATGATGGTGAAACTCCTTTATTGTACTTTTTTATTATTTATCAAGAATTAAATTAGTTTTTCTAAAGTTGCAATGTAGCTTAGCATGTAGTTTGGGTTGCTTTACTCATTTTTCTTATATTCATGTTGTTATTCAATCTTATTCTTAATGCTTTTAGTTGCTTGATCACCAATCAAATTGATTTGGTAACCTTAATGAACTTGGAAAATGAATTTTTTATTTTTGGACCTAGATTGAATAACATATGTTTCACATATATTTAATATGATGAATTGATCTACTTGTTAAATAGAATATATGAGCATGTCATGTCCAGCCAATTAAGAGTCTAAGCTTAATGAGCTTTTTAATTTAATTTGCATAGGTATGGGATTGGTTAAAAGAGATTTTATAAGACTATCAAAAGATAATTATAAATAAATTAAAACTATAGGTTAATGAAACATTACCGTTAATCAAGTTAAGGAAGTACATTTTTTTTCAAATGAAGTGTTGAGGTAAACTGTAATCATGGGCTTTTCTTATTGATTATTTGCTTGATTATTATTTTCTTTTATTTAGGTTTTATTTTATAAATTTTAATCATTTGTTTGAATAAGATTAAGTTGTTTTCATTTTAGTAGTTAACAATTTTAGTGTAATTCTTCAAAAGATAAACATTTTTATGATTATATTACTTGTTACGATATGTGCACTCATGTGGTTAAAACCAAAACAACTTTTTGGTGCCATTAGCTGGGAATTATTTTACTATATTTGTTAATATTAATACCAAGCAATCTGAGTCTTTATTTAAATTGTCTTTTTCTTATTTATTTTTTAGGTGGTTGAAGAGATGACATTCTATAATTATCAATGGTCGTCTAAGAGTATTATATGAAGGAATTGAAATAAATGCTTTATCTGCACAAGTAGATGCATTTTTTGAAAAGCTTGACAAATTGGGGGCCAATGTTGTCCAAAGCCTATTCATAACTTGTGAATTATGCGAAGAGGACAAATTAATAATCGTTGCCCAAGTTGTGCTGAATCATTTTTAATATGTTGGAAGCTACAATATGTAATAGGATAATGTTTATTCTAACAACTACCATTTAGATGGTGCAATCACTTAAATTTTTCTAAAGGCAACACTCTATGGCCTTTATACCCAACCAATCTAACCTTTCATCTTAATATTTCACTAGAAGCCTAAGCTTTTACCTAAAAAAAGCCATCATTAGAAGAGATCTTCATACATTATATGGCAAAAATTCAGTGCTCTCTTTTAATATCAGGTAGAATTACGTTGGGATCAAAAGGTGCAAATAGGCTAGCTTGCTAATGCCATCAACAACCCTTCTTAGGGAACTTTACTAAGTAACATTAAGATAAATCCTTTGAGTGGTAAAGATACAGAAAGGGATAGTGAAGAGCTAAAATTGCCAATAGCTTAAAGAATAAAATTGTTGTTTAAAAACATGACAAAAATGTTCAAGAAGAAAATGTTTCATAGAGAGTTATCCCATTAATTCATTTGAGGCATCTTTGATTTCTAGTTCTGAGAAGGATACATTGATTTTATTGGGTGTTTAAAATTGTTAGAGGTGGAACCATATTCCATTAGTTCCATTTCTCAATTCAAACTATTAAAAATTTCAACTAGTGCAACATCATCTTCAAAGCTTCTCATTGTAAAACCACCACTAGTGCAACATCAAAGATGGTTGATAACTAATATAAAATGGACTAAGAAATTCCAAAATGAATAGGAATTGTTTTAAACATTTTTATGGATGCAAATTTCATCGTCAAAGGTCCTATATTAGTTTAGCCAAACCAAAACAATAATGAAGATAGTTAAACCGATGATTAGAAACTAAATGCTTCCTGGGAGGCAACATAAGTTTTCAAAAATTCTTTTTCTTTTTCATTGGTTTTACATTTTAAATTTTTATAAGGATATTTCATTTTTTTTAATAGCCTCCCATCAACTTTGATAAGCATGGTGAGCTAGAGAAAGTAACCAAAGCATTTCTTAGGATTTCCTTCATCATAAAAAGAGTTTTCTCATTTTTTCTCTTTTTATTTATGCTTGAAGACAATGTTTGTTTTACATTTACGGGTGAGATTTTTATTTTTTTGACTCAAATTAATTTAGGTTAGTTTAATAATTTTTATTTTAATTGTTTTTCTATTTAAAAGTCTAGTATTTTTTAAATGTCTAGGTTGTTTAAGCTTAAGATGTTTGAACTTAATTATGATGAGACCTTAACCCAATGATAAGAATTTAGTTATTCATTTTATCTTGACAATTGGGAGAACATAAACATATTTTGAGTTTATGTTAAATTTTTTTTAGTTAGTCTAATTGTTTCAATGTGATTTTTATTGAGCACTTGATATCTTGCTTAGATTTGCATTGCTTATTTGAAGATTGTTAATGTTTATGTGAATTCCACTAACATCTAGAAACCTTGAATTTGTTTGATACTCTCCAAAAATAAAATCCTAGACAACACTAAGTTAAGAAGATTGTTTAAACGATCTTTGCATCGTTTAAGTTTTTGTAAGCTGACCTTTCTATCAATATCCTTAGTCTACCCCCTCTAGGCCATATTAATATATCCCATTTCTTTTGGTTGGCTTACATTATTAGCTTAGCCTAATAAGAAAAACCATGATCAACCCTTACTACATGGGCATGTACATAAAAATGTTCTAGGAAGTATTTGAGCTAAGTTTACATTAGGTTGCATTAGTTATGCTCAAAAAAAAAAAAAAAAGAAAAAAGCTAAATAAAAAAATGTATGTAGACAACCCACTTTGTCTATGCCCCTAGTCAAATTTCTTCCCAATTTTATATGCTCCATTTCTATTTCTTTTTAAATGCACTTGTGATGTATTAAAGGATTTTTTTCTTAAGCGCGAATGTGAAAAAGTGTATCAATTTATAATGGGCTTAAGTGATGTATTTAACGCTGCTAGTCCACAAATCTTACCCATAAATCTCCTTCCATATCTTTGCAAGACATATGCATTAAAAGGAAAAACAACAAATGATATATTCATCTCATAGTCCTTAAATAGAAGTTTTTGCATTCTATGCCAGAAACTCAACCAATACAGCTCTTCAACCTTCACCTAAACTTAAGGAAAAATGTATGCATTGTCGCAAAATAGGACAAAGCAAAATTTAGTGTTTTGAACTTATTAGATATCATACAAATTGGCCAAATAAGGGGAAACTAGATCATAATCAGAAGCCACAAATTACTTCAACTCCTCAAGTCAATCATGCATATTTAACCAACATTGAGAACAATTTAAGTTTTATTGCTTGTTTGATGGCAATCTCTACACTCAACTTTACTCAAGCTAGATAAAACAAAAAATCTTAAGACTTTATCTGGTAAGATTGTTTAACCTTTCTTTTAATGGATTATTAAAAGCAAAGCCTCAAATCACATGACCCAAAATAAATTTATCCTTATCACTAGCAAAGCTATTTCTCAACCTTTATCTGCTAATTTGGTTGATAGTTCTTCTATGTCAATTTCTAGTATCAGCCAAGCTTCTTTGTCCCCTGACATATTTGATAAAAATATCATTTACATCCTTGAGTTATCTTGCAATTTACTTTCAATAAACAAGTAAAGTAAAAAATTAAATTTTGCACTGATATTTTCCTCCATGTTTTGGGTCTCATAAGACTTCACCTCGAAGAGGCTAACTGTAGGTGATATGCAAGATGACATCTATTACTTAAAGTCATTCGATCCCTTTTTTATCTATTGTAATACTTACAATCCAGTGCCTCAAGTGCATCAATGTCTTGGACATGTGTCTTATGATGTTCTTTTTTTTCATCCTAGTAGCTTAATTTCTCCTTTATCTAGGAAATTAAATGAATGTTGTCATACTTGCCATCATGCTAAGTAAACATGACTTTCATTTTCGATCTCTAATAAAAAGGTTGCTTCATATTTTGATTTGATATATTGTGATTTTTAGGGACGTTACCATACTCCTTCATATGTAAGTGCATATTATTTTTTTCACTATCATTGATGATCATTCCAAAGCTACATAGGTATTTCTCCTTAAATTCAAACATGAAGTTTATAAACACCTCACCATCAAGTAAAACAAGTTAGGTCTAATAATGGCATCGAGTTCACCTTAATATCTATGTAAAAAAATTTTCATGAACAAGGTATTGTGCATTAAACTCTTGTATGGATACTTCTCAAAAAATGGCATTGTTAAAAGAAAACATTGCCACATTTTAAATGTAGCTTATGCTTCAAGATTTAATGCTAATCTCCTTTTGTCATTTTAAGAAGAATGTGCTCTCTATACAGCTTCTCTTATTAATTAAATTCCTTTTACCCTTTTAGATGGTAAGACCCCATATGAAGTTTTATTCTACAAACAGCCCTCTCATTCTCACCTATGAGTCTTTGGTTGTCTTTGTTATGCTCATGAATATTTAAAAATAAAAGATAAATTTGATTCCCAATCCACTACTATTTTTGTTGGTTATCTTCATTGTAAAAGAGGTTTTTTCTGGCTATAACCTTTCCACTAAAAGAATTTTTATTTCTAAGAATGTGAAATTTTATAAACACTCAGTCCCTTTTTAAAAATAATATTCTGATTTAGCCAACATTATTTTTTTTTTTTACTTATAGTTAAAGATGAAGACGTGTCACTATCCATAGATTTTCACCTTTAGTTAACCAAGAGACTCCTAGCATTACTGACACATAAGCTCATCCATTACCAATTCATCTATATCAAACCTAATGTTTGATTAAAGTAATTATTTATAAAACCCATTCATCCAACCAAATGCCAGACGCCTTCAAAGAATTTGCAAAAACACCTAAAGACCTTCATGACTATATTTGCAATTTTCAAGTAATAAATCCATCTTTATCTCAGCCACCTGTCAATTCGTTAGGTATGTCATATCTGTTTTCTCACTTAATATCTTGTGATAGATAAAATTCCAAAACATCATGTTTTTCTAGCTGCCATCAAAGATAAAGAAGAATAAAAAACATTTACCTAATTTGTAAACATTAAAAAAATGGAGAGAGGCCATGTTTAGAGAAATTGCTCTATATGTGAAGAATAACACTTGGTCTTTAGTGTCATTATCTCTTAACAAAAAGGCCATTGGTTTTAAATGGATCTATAACCAAGAGCTAGGCTAATGGCAGCATTAAGCATTATAAGGCATGCCTTGTTGCAATGGTTTGGATTTTCATGAAACCTTTATTCTTTTTGCCAAACTAATAACAATCATGTCATAACATACCTAGATATGAATCCTGATATATTAGAGTAGGAAAATATAATGTTTTCTATAGGGCCTTAGCCATCATAATGAATTGCTTGTCAAAGGTTGCCAATAAAGGTATTATGAGATGGCTGGTAATAGGAGTTGCCACTGATCTTTTCAAGCTAAGTGTTATTAAACACTTATTAAACCATTCACTTAATAGTTACAAAACTCAAAAGGATCGATTTTATGATCTGCACTTTATCATAGATATATTAAGGAATTGGGCTTAGAAGTCAGTTACACATGAACAAGATTTGATCCCTTTCACAATTCTTAGATCGTTGCTAATTACTCACATTTATCGAAATTTGTTTCTCTTAGTTTCATATACTCAAATATTCAACCCTAATCAACAATTATAAAAGAACATATATAAATAAAAAGAAAAAAGGTATCCCATAACATGTATTAGGTACCAATGAAAGCAATCGAATATTGGATAGGAGACTAACTTGAATTCATAACATGATTTAGAACAAAATGCTTTGTAAAAGAAAATTTTGAAAAATGTTTATACTCCAAAATAAATTCCAAAATAGGTAAAAATTCAACTTATTTTAAACTAAGAAACTTTTCCTCAAGCTTTTATCAAAAAGGACAAAAAGAATGAAATTGAATAAAAAGAAACTTTGAAAACAAAGCATGATATCATTTTTTATTAAATTGAAAACCTTAAAGTAAGCCGTTAGGAACTAACCATTTGACATTACTAAATCTAGGAACTTCCTAAATGCCATTAACAAAAACCAATCCCAATTGATTCGAACACCTCAAAATCATGAAAATCAAAACCCAAAGAAAGATGAAAATAAGGGATAGCTTTGGCCATTAAAGCTTCCAAAATTTATTTCAAACTCTTTCGGACACTAAATGTAGCACATTAAAATTCCTAGGAAAGCTAACTTAGTATAATTCCCACTAAAAATAGTCTAAATACCTAAAAAATCATTTTGGGGTGCAAAACATTTTTGAATCATGCATCACTACAGTGAATAGACATTCAAACAGCGTATAGTGGAAAATTTTTTCTCATTTCATCCGACATCACCTTTGAATGTAGCATACACCATGGGAAAGCTTATTTAACACACTTTAATTAAAAAATACAACAAAAATTTAGAAAAATACTTTAGCAAGTAAAAAATAGTATGCTTTAGAGCATAACCACTAAAAAGCAAAGCATCTCCATCGTAGAATTTTTTTCTTGACTCATCTAAACAGTACATCAAGCTTTCAAAAGTTCTCATGAAAATAGTTCAAAACCAATATGATAGGGCTGATGGGTTAACTTGTCATCTAGTATAGCCCTTTTCCTTAAGCCTAAGCATTCTTACCTTTACAAAGGCTTTCCTCTTTGTTCTTAAATAGGGTAAATCCTTGATAAAGTGCCCTTGGATTCCACCATAATACTTGTAGTAAGCATGAGGATCATACCTTTTAGGTGTGACATTTCATAGGGTTAAAGGTAAACTAGAGCAACTAGTTTGTTTTGGAGTAAAAGAGGTTATAGCTCCCTATAGGTTAATGGGATAGGATTGGAAAAAAGTTTTTCTTGATCTCTTTGTGATTTCTTGCTTGTATCAGAGCTTAAGGATAAGTGGGGAGCGATGAAGTGATGATGTGAGTTTAGGTTGATATGGATTCATACAGAGTTTGCAAGGTTTTCGTTAATCATCTGAATAGATCATGGATCAATATGATCATACAGCGCTATGCTTGATTCAATCTTTGGGTCAACCAAGGCATAGGGTTGGTCTAAAAGTAACGGTGATTACCAAGGATCCCTTATTTTAGGTTGATTGACATTTTTTACTATGTCTGCTAATTCAAAGAGTTGTTTGTTCATTTATCAACTATCATGTTCAAGTCTTGCAATATTTTCTCCAAAGAATAACGAGTGCTTCCCATCGATGCCCTAGACTTTGATTCCCTAGATTCAATAAGGATGATGTAACGCCTTGAGATTCTTTTTTCATCTAAACAAGGCCTTCAACCATTTCCATAAGTCTACTGAGCTAATTTTTCATTTCTTGAACTTTGTGTCTGAATTGTTCTTGAATAGACGCAAATGTGCTGATTCTTGCCTCCAAATCACCTCCCTTATCCTGACCCTTGAAATATAATAAACAAAGTAGATTTAGCAACACGTGGTAATTTACGAATGCATAAGCATACAACCAAATGAATGAGTAAAACATGCTATCACAACATGGCCCAGACATGAATCCTGACCACACGACTTAATAAATAGGTTTACCCTTCTTTCCTATATATATCTCTATATCATTATTCTTTATTTGTAGGGGCAACACGTGGTAATTTACGAATGCATAAGCATACAACCAAATGAATGAGTAAAACATGCTATCACAACATGGCCCAGACATGAATCCTGACCACACGACTTAATAAATAGGTTTACCCTTCTTTCCTATATATATCTCTATATCATTATTCTTTATTTGTAGGGGCCATATTATTATTATTATTATTATTATTATTATTATTATTATTATTATTATTATTATTATCATCTTTTTTCTTATTTTTGGGAACCAAGTTATTGAGATGAATCACTTACTTGACTTAACCTTAAATAGTCGTTAGGAAACAACCATTTATTTTTGAATCACCACCAATCTATTTAGGCTAGGTGAAATTGCTCACCCACCAGAGTTTGTATGAGGGTTACTAAACACTAAAAAACAAACACCAAGACCTGCGATAATACCAATGATTATTTGAAAGGGTTCGAGAGTTAATTACAATCATGAACACGGATCGATCCGTCTCATGACACCTGATAATCAGTACTTTATTAATTATGTGTTAACTTAAAATTCAATTTCTATTCAGTTTCAATATATGATATTTAATTATAATTTCATATATAAAAATAAAATTTTATGAAACAAATTTATTATTTCATTTGAGAAAATTAGGTTTTCAATATTTTTAAAAATCAAAATATCTTTCATACCCCATTGGAGAATCAGAGGAACAAGGAAAGTCTTATGATTCTCTTTTGCAACCTACTAAAAAGCAAGAGGAATACAAAAAGTTTTAAAAAGCAAAATATCTTTCACACTATACCGAAGGGCTGAAGGAATACAAAAGGTTTTTTTTTTTTTCAAAACTCAAAAAAATCTTGATTTTCTCCTTTTTAAAAGGATAACTAGTTATTAAAATAATCCACGAAATCCCTTTCATATTCTGGAAGACATGCCACATATTACTTTAATTAAGAGACATTACCCTTAAAGTACACCTTGACCTAGAAATCTACCAATGGTCTAAAGTACCTATTTTTAAGGTAAATTTCTAAAATGCCACTAAGGTATACCGTTAACGTGAAAATATCCCAGTAACCTAAATGACTCGATGACATCATAAAACAAATGAACTTATTCCTATTGTGCACCTTCAACATAAAAGTATCCCGATGATCATATAGGACTTGATTTTAATGATACTACTAAAATGTCCCTAAAGTCGACATTCCACATTAAAGTATCCCGGTAACCTAAAGGACTTAATGACATCATAAAAAGAACAAAACTATTCTTACTATGCACCTTTGACATTCAAGTATCTCATGATCACATAGGACTTATACTGATATGAAATAACAATTTCACCCTAAATGAGTAGCTTTGACATCGAATATGACCTAAAATGTAAAAATTGCTACTAAGTCCTTAAATTTCCCATCATTACACTTTAGCCCTAAAATAACTAAAGATGCAAGAAATGTTCCTAAAATGACCAAACTACCTTACATGGGTAATTTGATATAGGAAAAGACCACTTTAACCTTAAAATGCAAGGTTTTCTTAATGGACCCTAAACTTTGCTAACTTTACAATTTTCTCCTTGCTTAAAATAAACTCACAAGTAAATATAAAACACATCACAAAAATCATGAAAATCATGCTAAAAGTCATAAAAAGTATTTAGCTAAAAACCTTTGGCTTTAAAACAATTTTTTTAAGTTCTAAAAATTAGCCCCTAAACTTTCTAAAATTACAAAAAGACTTCAAAAGGCTAAAAAATGTTTGATAAGTGTTTCAATATGTTAAAAATGCAAAAAACACATCCTTAGTTGTATATAAAGATCTTAATCAAGAATGGAAGGCCTTGAAATATTTTTTTTACTTTTAGAATTTAGTCCTTATATTTCCTAAAATTATAAAATAGCATCACAAACACCAAAAACCCACCAAATCACACTTACAAACATTTTATTAAGCTTTGAACTACCTATCCAAAGCTTCAAAAAATTTAAGAAAAATATTTTTTAGTCCCCACAACCTTTAGAAATAAAAAAAAATAATACAAATTATCATAAAATAACAAATAAAATTAAATCCAAGGTAAGCATAAGTTTTAACCTCCACCAAAAAAATATATTAATCAAAATTTTCCAAGACAACAATCATAAACCCTAATTTTGCTAAGCTCAAATCAACATCGTCATGTAAGAAATCATGAAAAATAAACATATAAACATGTTTTACCAACATACTAAAATGAAAATGCCAAGGAAAATGTTGTCAATATGAACATATATATGAAAAAATCAACATCATATCATAAAAAAAATTTCATGGAGAAAATTAAATTATTGCTAAGAGAAATCAACCATAACCATACCAGTTTGTTCGTAGCCAAATTATTGCTGAGAAAATCAAATTATTGCTAAGAAAAATAATTAAATTAAGGAAAATTGTTCATAGCCATCATACTTTGTCTTTTAGAATGGATCAAAATCCATGAGCTCAAGCATGATTTTGGCTTAGTAAAAAGAAGAAAAATGAATGAAATGAACAAAAACTAAAACTTTTCGAAGTATTTCTAGGTTAAAAATGTAGAAAATGGTAGAAAACTTGATTTTTTTTCTTAAGTGTATTTTTTGCTTGGAGAAGCATCAGACACTTCTTAAAACATTCTATCCCTATTTATAAGGGGGAGAACCAACCAAACATAGCTGAAAATCAACTTAGCCAAATGGTCATCTTTTCTTTTTTGATTTTTTGATTTTTTTTCTTTTTTTATTTTTTATGGATTTTGATAAGCTTTAATTAATTAATTTGTCATCTTGTGTGAGTCATCAAGCATGAATCATCATCTAAAAACTTTTGCCCTTTTTGATGATAAGGAAAAAAAAATCTAATTTAGATAAGAACAAACTATAAGGATTAAATTGTAACAAATAAAAAATTATGTGTTCAAGAAAATATTTCATAAAATAAATTTAATAAAAAATTTAATCAAAATAGGTTTGTTGGGCTTGTTCGAAAACAAAAATTAGCTTATTGGGCTCACTGGAATATTAATGGGCTTATCAAACCCGTTAGGAAAATAATGGGTTTTAAAGCCCATGAATAAAATTAATGAAGTTTCCATATAAAAATTCTAAAAAGGTATTTTTGAGAAATTTTATGTAAAAGAAAAAAATGATTAAAAATTCTAAACTCGTAAAAATTTATAAGTGAAAAGACATTCAGAAGGAAAATATATTTAATAAAAATGAATCAGAATTTCACAAAGCAATAACCAAGATACTTTATTGAAATATGTGAAAATATTGAAAACATTAAATTTCAAAAAATTTTATAGAAAAAATTTATAGGTAAAAAAATTCATATTTTGGAGACGAGAAAGTTCCAAAAATAGTTCCAAATATTTATAAAAATGAATCAAATTTGACATATTATTCAAAATATTAATTTATAAAATAATAAAGATGAAAATCTGAAATCCAAAACAAATTTTACTAAAAATTTTCTGGAGCAAAATACTCATAGTACTATGAAAAATTTAAAGTTAAATACTAAAATTGATAATTTAACACCTCGTGGTATAAAATGTCAATACGTATTTTTCTTGAATATTTTTCATTTTTGGAGTGAGTATTGTTATAAATAGTACACAGGGTCAGTAACAATATACTACATCGATTCCTAAAATTTCATGAAAAATTTTTGAAAATTTTCTAAAAATGGCAAATTTAATCAGATATCATTTGGAAAAATGAATTTTAAAATTTAACAATAAAATATTTTAAAATTTTAATTTTCTCTTGAATATTCGTCTGTTTTATCCAAAATTTATTCTCTCCAACTTTCAAGATGATACTTTTTCTATCACGCACATATACAGTCATTTAGGCACAATTAAATTAGTCTTGAAAATTGTCTAGTCTACGTACTAGAAGTTAACCTCTACCAAGGCGGCCATTATATTCTCAATCTCGGATAATTAAGACCATCAAGAAAAAAAGGCCCAGATAAAATTAGGTGTGTATAACTACCCATTTTTAGTTGTTACTGAGTAGCAGGAACAAGGCAAAAACCAAATAGACATGATTTCATTTGAGCTATAAAGTCTAGAAAAAAAATAAACTAAAGTAGGCTAAACATATATATACATATATTAAAACAAAATAAAATAACCAAAGGTGAAACCTAGGTTAGGATGATGACTAAGGCAAAACCTAAACCAAAAGGTTGATCAAGATGGAGTCATGATAGTTAATAGAGTGACGAGGATGATTCCTAACTTAAAAAGGGTTGACTTGGACAAAACCATATGAGTCATCATAGGTTTTCGATATTTTGGTGCCAATTTCACCGAGACAAAATCATCAGCTAATTTTAGGCTTCTATGTAGGCTAACTTCATTGGTTTTCTATCAAATGAAGAGAACCTGGAAAAACTCCATCGATCCTTCTGCTAAATCAAATAAAGTTGACTTAAAGCCTTCTTCACTTACTTTTCACAGGATCGAATGAAGAGGCCAATTTACTCTACTAGTTCCTAGCCAAGTAAAGTTCACTTAAAGCCTTCTTCACTGACCTTTCACAGGATTGAATGAAAAGGTTCTTTTACTTCACCAGTTCCTAACTAAGTGAAGTTGACTTAAAGCTTTCTTCATCTAAATTTCATAAGATCAAACAAAGAGGCCATAAAATTCAAAAAATCATGTTGGTGAGGCCTCATTAATCTAAGCTTTGTTATTACAAATTTTTTTCATTCTAATTTCTGATATGTTTGCGATACCTTAACGATCTAAGCCTCATTTTTGCTAATTTTTTTCATTTCTAATGGTTTGTTAAAGGCTTGAACCATTGAAGGGCAATTTCATGTTTGCCCTACGAAATCTTCCTTCCAATCTTCACTTCAAGAATATAAGAATTGTTCGATTTTTCTTGAAAAGTTATCAAATATCAAATTAACATTTACCAATTCAAAGACGTAACTTTATGCAACTAAAATAAGAGTCAATATTTTATTGCTCGAAGCACTTTCAAATACTCCTATTACGATCATGAAAAGTATCATAACTCATCAAAATTCTAGGATTTACAAACGAGATCACCTTCTGATTATAACCTAGAAAGCATTTATTTGATCAAAAACTATAAAAATTTCAAAATAATTTCACCCATGAATTATCCAAAGCAAGGATAATAGATATGCCATTCTTGTCTTTTAATATTAAGATTATCTTGTGATTAATGATCATCATTAATAAGATAAAAAATGAATTTAAAGGAAAAAATGGTTGGCAATGCTAAAATTTGATTAGAAGAAATTGGTATAACTAGGTCAAGGTTTATTAAGACCAAATTAAAGTGGATATTCCTTTTGTGGGAATTCCTTCAGAGGCAAACTATCAGGTTATAACATCCTTCTAGTTTCAAATACAATAGATTGATAGCTGTTAAACTAAAATTATAAACACTACATCTCAATGGGTTAATTTGGAAGGCCTTCGGTAAGGATCCAATTCCCAAGTTTGGACACAAAAGTTGCGAAAGATTATCTTGCAAAAAATTAATATTTAGGCATTTGAATGAACCTTTTACTGATGTTGTGAAATTTCTAAAAGTTTTAAGATTATTTTGAATTAGCATGGAATAATTCTTTTCTATCAGTTACTATTTTAGTCAGTTTAGGAGTAATCCTAAAGCCTTTAAGTTCGATCTAGATTGCCCTTTTTGGGTTTTCACCTTAGAACTTCATTCATTTTCCTCTTTCTTTTCTTTTATTTTTCTTCTTGTTGATTGCATCATCATATTTTTGAAGACTCAAGAAATCATGCAAAAAGAGGAATGTTTAAAAAGCTACTTAGGAATAACTCAACAGCTTAAATTGCTTGTTACGTAATGTAAGCCATGGTTCAAGGTTTAGAAAGAAAGGATAAATGTGCCTAAATTAGGTGTTTAAGGGTCATTAAATCAAGGATCATTTATCTTTAAAAGGCATTTGATTAGCATATCTTTCAAGATGAACATACCTTTTTGTCTTTTCATCTTTTCTGACTTTTTCATATTTCTCTGCTTTTTTCTATTTCTTTCTTTACCTTGGTTTTTTCATTCTTCACTTTGAAGGAACTTGAAATTTGAAATTTGGCTGGTCGTCATTTTGAAGGAACTTGAGATTTGAACTTTAATCATTCTTTAATTTTACTTTATAACAACAAGCATGTTTTCTTGAACCTTTAGAAAGGAATTTGCTCCTTTTGATCTTGAAGCTTTGCTTCACTTACCCCCTACTGTGGAGGGTGATCTTTAATTAGGGATTTTAAAAAGAATAAATCATCAAGCTTAAAGGGGACTATAAAGGGAAATGATTTTCTATATGTGAAAATATAGAGAAATATGGTCATTTGTCATTTCAAACAATGCCATTTGAATTGATGAGCTTTTCCCAAGGAAAGAGGATAATTTTCCTTTTGAAATCATTTTGAGTACCCTAACAACATGATATTGCAAAAATTTTTCTTTTTCTTCTTTTTTATTGAATAGGCTTAACGTATGACCCCTCAAATTATTAGCTCAGTAACCACCAATGAATCTTGGTTTTGGTTATGCCTTTAAGAAAGAATTAACATTAGTATGAGAGAACACCATGGATTTCATATCTAATATATTGTGTATTGGATTGAAAAGGTTTTAATCTAGAAGAAAAATGTTTTTAGCTTATTTTTTCCCTTATTCTTCATAAATCAAAGATTTGGAAGAGTGTCATGGAATAAAAGATTATTCAAATGAATTTGGGAAATCTTGGAATTGCTAACAATATTTTAACACATATTGTACTATTAGTATATGAATCTTTTAGGAGTATAATTTATTTGTTCAACCTTCAAGGAATCCAAAAAGGAACATTTGGGTGTGAAAGGTCTATGGTCGTGAAAAGTTTACGATTGAATTCTAGGACAATCATATAAATGGACTAAGGGAGTTCAACCTAATGGTGATCATCTACCAAAAAAAAATTCAATATGTCCCCATTATCCTAGATATTAAAAATCATTATTAACAACATTCATGGCCTATGACAGGAAGCATAATATTTATAAATCAAAATTAATTTCAAAATTTAGAGTTTTTAAAAAAAGATAAAAAGTTTTAAAATTAAGATACAAACTACCCTTGATTGACATAGTACCATAAGGTCAATGACCCTTAGACCAATCATCCTTGATAGGCATCCACCAGCTTCAGGAATTTCACCAGGTCAACATACCCAAGCGTTTGTACTTTGCTTTTCCTTCAAGGGAATCTTCGAAAGGGATTTGCCTTTTTCTCTCATCAGAGATGTGTTTTAACCTACAAAAAAAGTATAAGTTCAATAACCAACACTAGTAGAATTAGATATGATATTAAAATCTTTGAAAATTATTCTGATTGCTATCACTTTGACCTTGGATATGGCACCAAAAGTTTTAAAAAAACTTTTTAAAATGCTTCAAATTTGACCACCAAGAACTTGTTTTGAAACAAAAAAACATTTGAAATGCTTCGAATTTCACAATCGAAGACTTTGAAAACTTTTAAATGCTTCAAATTTCACCATCAAAGACATTGAAAATTTTTTTAATGCTTCAGATTTCACCATTGAAGACTTGTTTCAAAAACTTTTAAAATGCTTAAAATTTCACCATCAAAGACTTTGAAAACTCTTTTAAATGCCTTGAATATCACCATTAAAGCCTTTGAAAACATTTTTAAATGCTCTAAATATCACCATCCAAGACTTTTTTAAGGTAAAACCTTTAAATGCTTCGAATATCACCATCAAAGACTTTGAAAACTCTTTTCAATGCTTTAAATTTTACCATTGAAGACATGTTTTTTTTTTTTTGAATGTTTCGACTATCACCATCGAAGAATTTTTTTGAGATAAAAACTTTCAAGTGCTTTAATTCATCATCGACGACTTTTTCAATGTCAAGTTTTTATTTCATTTTTTCTTTCTGATTGGTTAAGTCTTATTTTAATTTGGGGCCCTTCAATTTGAGAAACCTTTGTTTCTTTTTATGACTTCTTTTTAAGTTTTTCCAAATAATTATCTTATTGAAAAATGTATTTTGTTTAAAACCTCTGCGCTAAAAGCATATAATGTTCAAATCTTTTGAAGAGTATTGATCTTCTTGTAGAAAATTTCTTGAATGATAATTTTTCTCTCAAAATAGGTTAAAAAGCTTAGAACACTTGGATCGACCCAAAAATTTCATAATAGATAAGATACATATCCTATGTTCCTAGCCACGAGTGGATCAAGTCGTATGAAGTACGAAATTTTTTAAAATTAGACCAATTTGATGTTCCTTTAATTCTCCTAACCATTAGCTCTTCAATAGGTACAAATTAGCTGTGAAGGGTTTAGGACTAAAAGGCCAAGCTAGAAAGGGGATAGATTTCATTTTTTAAATTGCTCTTTACAACTGAGTTGACAACCTAAGATACTTAGGGATTTTTGGGTGTCCTTAAATTTCTTTAAAATTTCAAGAATTCCTACAGGTGATACCAGTGATTCTCCTATTTTGCTCTTTACCTAGGGAATCATGATTTAAGAACTCTAAAATTTACTTCCTTAAAGTATTAGATCTTTAAAATGATTACAGCTTTTACTCATAGGGAAGTAAATACAAGGATACAAACTTATTCTTGTCACAACATGGCCCGGATACGAATCCTAACCAAGCCCGACTTAAATGGCCTTTGCTCCTATATTTATTAAATTTACTATTTTATATACTCTTATTTTTATAGGCCATATCATTATTGACATCTTTTTATTTTTGGGGATTGAGCGGTTGAGATGAATCGCTCACTCGACTTAACCTTAAATAGTCATTATGAAATGACTAGTTATTTGGAGTCGCCACCAATCTATTTGGGTTAAGTGAGATTGGTCACCTACCTTAGTTTGTATTTCGAGGGTTACAAAACTCCATAATACACACTCTAAGGCCCACGATCATACCAGAGATCATATAAAAGGGTCCGGGAGTCGGTTACAATCACAAGTAGGGATCGACCTTCTCGTGATGCCCAAAAATCAGTAACTTATTAATTACGTGTTAACTTAAATTTTAATTTTTATTTGGTTTCAACATATGGCATTTAATTATAGATTCCTAAAATAATAATCTTTTAAGATGGATTTATTATTTCATATTAGGAAGATCGGGTTTTCAAAATTTTGGAAGTAAAAATCTCTTTCATACTCCGTCAGAAGACCAATGAAACTTGAAAGCTTTTTATCATTCTCCTTTATATCCCAACGAAAAACCAAAGGAACACAAAAGGTTTTAAAATTAAAAATATCTTTTGTACGCTGGTGGAGGGCCAGAGGAATGCAAAAGTTTTTTTTGTTATTTTTTAAAAATTTATAAAAATCCCGACTTCCATTTTGAAAAGGATATCTCAAAATTAAAATAATCTATTGAACCTCTCTCATATTTTGGGAGAAATTCTACATATTATTTTAACCTGGAGACATTACCTTAATTTCCTAAAAAAAAAATTTATTTTTTATTGAAAATATTATAAAACTTTTTAAAACTCAATAACAATCTAAAATGATGCACCTATTCCTACTGTGTTCCTTAGACATGAAAATATCCTTGCAATCACATAGGACTTGGTTCTAGCAAAATTACCAAAACGCCTATAGGGTATACCTTCGACGTGAAAGTATCCTGATACCCCTAATGGACACCTAAATGACCTTAAAAGGCTAAATGAATCCTAAATATTCACCTTTGGTATTAAAAACATCCTGGTGAAAAAAATTACAAATATACCCCTAAGATATACCTTTGACATGAAAGTATCCTCGTACCCCTAATGGATACTAAAATGACCTTGGAGCGCTAAATGAACCCTAAACATTCACCTTTAGCATAAAAGTATCCCGACGAGGAAAATTATGAAATTACCCATAAGTATACCTTCAACATGAAAGTGTCCCGGTACCCCCTAATGGACATTAAAATGATAAAAACATGATGAACCTATCCTAAATGTGCACCTTTGGCATAAAAGCATCAGGTTACTATCTAGGATTCGATTTTAAAAAAATTACCAAAATGCGCTTAAGGTATACATTCGACATGAAAAGTATCCCGATACCCCAATGGACATCAAGAAGACCTTAAAAGGCTAAATGAATCCTAAACATTCACCTTTGGCATAAAAGCATCTTGGTAAGAAAAATTACGAAAATGCCCCAAGTGTACCTTGACATGAAAGCATCTAGGTACCCCTTGATAGACACTAAAATGATAAAAACTAGATGAACCTATCCTAAATGTGCACTTTTGGCATAAAAGCATCCTGGTTACTATCTAAGACTTAATTTTAAAAAAATTACCAAAATGCCCTTAAGGTATACCTTCGACATGAAAGTATCCCGATACCCTAATAGACCCTAAAATGATAAAAAGTAGATGAACTTAGTCTAAATGGAAAAGCTAAAAGTTTAAGTTTGACTTGAAATGAAAAATTTACAATCAAGCCTCTAAATTTTTAAAAATTACATTTCATATCCTTCGGAGGACCAAACAAATACAAAAAGTTTGAAAATTTCAATATCCTTATGGAAGACCATAGAAATAATAGAAATCGTTAAAACTAATAAAATGTACATTTTGCCCCCTAAATATGAAAATTTGCTATTTAGTCTCTACACTTTTCTAAATTTTCATTTGTCCCTACATAATAAAATAATCTAAAAATTAAAAAAAAAAATCATGTGAAATTATGCATGAAAATACAGCCAATATATCAAAAAAGATTCGGCCAAATACCTTGCCCAAGTTTTTTTCACAATTTACAAAGTAACCCTTAAACTTTGTGAAATTACATTTTGGCCCCTATATGATAAAGTACCACAAAAAAATCATTAAAAAATCATCAAACCAGCGAAGAATCAACACAAAATTCATGGTAACAATATGCAAGAAGGTTCAGCCAAGCATTTTTAACCACAAAAAAATAATTTTCATATTTTACAATTTAGTCCCTAAACTTTCTAATATTTTAAAATGACCCTTAAAGTATTAGAAATGCCTAAAAATTGTCTACAAATACACAAATAAAAAATCTCATGGCCTACAAAGCTCTCAACCAAGCCAAAAGTGTCAAAAAAAATATTATAAATTTTGCAATTTAGTCTCTATGTTTACTAATATTACAAAATAATCTAAAATTCATGAAATCAAAATAAAAATGAGTACAAAATGATCATGAACAATTCCAATCAAATTTAACCAAGATGAAAAACATGAAAGACATACATACTTTGACATAAAAACCATGGAAATAAGCATAAATAATTATCATCAAACTTAAATCAAAGTAAAATCATAAACTAAATATAATATTATTCTAATCAACATATCAACATCACAATAACATGAAAGAAACATGAACATAAATACAACAAAATCAAAATCATAATAACAAGAATAATAGTATATATATATATATACAAGATTTAACTAAAAAAATAACTAAAAATAAAAAAAAAATTAAAGCCACCATGTTTAGCCTTTCAACATGGATGAGAATCCATGAACCTTAAAATAATTTTGGCTTATGAATGAGGATGAAAAATAAATCAAAATGAAGAAGAGAAAAGAAAAGTGTGATACCTTAAGGAAAAACTTGAAAAACTAAGTATTTTTTACTTCCAAGCTCTTTCTTTTTTCTTTTTTTTTCTCTAGCCAAAAAAAATCCGTGAAGAAAAAAATCCTTTATTTATAGAGGAAGGGGCGACAATATTGCTGCCCCAAATTGGAGTGGCTGAATGGCCCCTAATTTCTTCTTTTTTTGTCTTATTTTTTGTGAAGATGGCTTATTAGGTTGGAAATAATAAATGTTGTGTCATGAGCCCATGCCCTTGTTATCTTTTCTTACAAGTCACTCTATTATCAAGCTCATGATGAAGTTGATCAACTCATGTAATGGGTAATTGGGATGTAACCAACTTGGTTAGAAAGTAATTGGATGAGAAAACAAACTAGCTAGCATGCAGCTAGTTGGAAAAAGTAAATAAAATTAAATTAAATAAAATTTCCTAAAATCAAAATAAAATTGGAATTAATATCAATTGATCAGACAAAATTTTAGAAATGAAATGGTGCAAAAGATCCTGATTCGAAGTTAAAAACTCGTAAAATTTTATGAGAAATGCCTTGGTATAGGAAAATTAACATATATGAAAAAAATTCAAAACCCCTGAAATAAATTAAAATTTTCAAAACTATTTTAACGAAAGTTAAATGACAATATTAGATGAATTTTAAAAATTTTAAACTAAAGAAAATTGCCCCGAAAACATTTATGGAATAGAAAATTTGATTTTTTAAAAATTAGAGAATTTCAAGGAAAAAAATCAAAAGTCATGGAAATTTGAAATAATAATATTTAATGAATTTTAAAAATCATAAACGAAGAAAAATCACCCCGAAAGATTTACGGAGTAGAAAACTCCGTATTTTGAAAACAAGAGGGATTTTAAGAAAAAAAATTCAAAACTCATGAAAATGAATGAATTTTTGAAAACTAAATAAATGTGGATCAAATAATAATATTTTATGATTTTAAAATTCATAAACCAAGAAAAATCACCCCAAAAACATTTATGGAGTAAGAAACTCTGTATTTAAGAAACAGGGCAATTTCAAGAAAAACATTCAAAACTAATGAAAATAAATGAATTTTTGAAAACTGAATTAAGGTGAATCAAATAATAACATTTAATGAATTTTAAAAATTATAGACCAAGAAAAATCACACTGCAAACATTTATAGAATAAAAAACTTTGTATTTAAGAAATAGGAGAATTTTAAGAAAAAATTCAAAACTCATGAAAATAAATAAATTTTCCAAAACTAATTTAATGTGAACTAATTTAATGTGAATCAAACAATAATATCGGATGAATTTTGATGTTTGAAACTTGAGAGGATTCCATCGAAAATCTTACGCGTAAAAAAAAACTCGTATTTCAATATCGAGAAAAATTACGAAATTTCATTGACACTGAAGTAAAACAAATTCAAGACCACATATTATTTAACATTAATTTCTAAGGTGAAGAAAATGAACTTGTAAAATTTTAAAAATAGATCAACAAGAACTAAAAGTAAAATTCATGAGCATGAGACTCGCAAGACTACAAAATTCAAAATCAATTTACAAAATTTACAGTTTGACACTTCATGGTAGAAACTACCAATACATTATTTTCCTTGAATATTTATGATTTTTAGGGTGCTATTGGCATAAATACTATAAAAGTATCAATATAATTATACGATAGTCAACTTCCAAGTTTAATGAAAAATTCTCTAAAAATAGAAAATTTGACCATGATATCTTTTGCAGAGACAAATTTTCAAAATTTTGTCAAGAAAAGATAAAAAAATGATTTTTTTTTTCAAATATTCGTCTTATATATTTGAAATTAGAGATCAGAATGACTCTTTTGTCATGTGAACTTACGATTATTTAAATTATGACTAAAAAGGTCTTGAAAATGTCTTATTCATCTAAAAAATATTAGTCTCAATGAGGATGGCCATTAAGTTATTTATCTCGGATATTCAAGATTATTGGAAATGATACCCGGACGAAATTAAGTGTCTACAATTCTCAACATCGATCACTATTATTCTCGAGACTTGTCATCATCATGTCTTTAAAAATATGTGCTTTATGGGAAACATATTTATCTTATTAAAACACTTAATATATATAGATATATAGATATACACATTACAAAATGATGTCAACTTAGAGATAAGGGCCTTTCAAAATAAAAGTTGCGTTTCTGCCCCAAATGGGTTGGTTAAAGTATTTGGGTTATTCCCTTGATTTACAGAATTTACATTTTCAAGTTCTTTCTTTTTAGCGGTCATTATTTCCACCAATTTAAAAATTTGTACTTGCATCTCATCTTACCATTTCACTAATTTTTCTTGCATTTCATAATTGGTTGCTCACATCCTTCTGAGTGTGCTAAAAATTTATCTGCCATGGTTAATGATGTTTAATTATCCCAACACTTTTGAATCAAAAGACAATTCTTTTAGAGAAACTTTTAAATCTAGGGAAACCTTTATTGCCCTACAGTAGACACCTTATTTCATCCGGGCTATTTTTTAAGCAATCTAGAGCACGGATATGAGGGGGGCGATGATCACCGAGCGACAACGAAAAAGTATTTTGAGAAGGTCAAGAAGCCCTATGGATCATATCAAAGTTAAATGCAAAGATGTGGCACCAAAGGATGTAGTTCAAGGTGTTCGGGGACAAAATATATAAGAAAATTCATAATATTTCTTGAATATGTCGATACATGGTTCTCACGTATCGATATAATGCTCCAACATGCCAAAAATTTGAAAGGTCCCCATTTGTATTGATACAATATGTAGATGTATCGATACAGGACCTCATGTACCGATACAAGGCCATGCCAAGACCAAAACATGCATTCTGTAAAGAAATATATTGATACATATCAACATGTATCGATACAGTGGTTCATAGTATCGACACAATGGCTCATAGTATTGATACAATGTTCATTGTATCGATACACTTAAGGGTTTTAGACCAAATGTATCGATACATTCTGCAATGTATCAACACATATAAGCCATTTTTTACGATCCGTTCATTTTTTACTCATCCACCGTTGATCCAAAACTTGATTTTAACTCATTTCTTTGCATCAAGAATGATCAAGACCCATATCAAATTATGAATTTGGACTTTTGAATTAATCAAAACATTTTTTTGAAGTATAAATTAGATCAAAGGGGTCAATGTCACATGATCACCCTACTCCTCCCTAGTTGTTGACCAATACCACCATTAGCTACCCTATTTGCTGGAAAATCATTTTAGCATTTAAACTAGCCACCCTATGCCCATCACATTGGTAGCAAGTTGCTCCCTACAACCACTCTATAGCCACCATGCTAACATCAATTTGTCCCCCTTGAGAAATGGCCAACAACACCTCCAATTTGGCTCCAAAATGCTAGTATAAATAGACCAATTATATCTCAGCTAAAAAAGGTTAGATTCCAGCTCATTTTTAGCTTCAAAAACACATTCCCACATCAAGAAAATCAAATCCCGTAGCTCTTCACTCACCACCCAAAAAACAGCCCTAAAACATTATTCCCAACCATTACACATTCTAAAAATCACCCTCATCCATACCAGAACCAAAACCTCATTATATTTCTTTTTTTCTTGCTTATTAACAACAAAGAAAAGAGGGAAATTAAGCCATCTCTACTACCCCAATTATTTGGCCAAAAAGTGAAGTTTTGTTCTCACCTTATGACTTTCATTTTTTGTTTTTCAGCATCTTCATCATTCTAGTGAGCTCTCCATGTTTCCATCACCCTCTTAGGATTATCATGCATTATTGTGG